>VMDR010003878.1:0-66492 GCA_007922815.1 Macrotus californicus | reverse complement strand
ACATGACTAGCCAGCATGGCCTGCCCAGTTAGGAATTTACCATCAGATAACCCTGTGAAGTTACTTTTGGTTACATTTATTTATTACACAGCCCCCTTTTGTTCACACCTCCCATAGCATAGGCGACATTTTATTTCGTTCATTGCTTCCCTGAGCAAAGACCATCTGCATCATAATTCCACTTAAAAAAAATTGTTCCTGTTTTATTTAATTTAAAATATATTCTTCTTCTTCTTCATCATGATCATCATGTAGATACCTATGCTCTAAACCTACTGAATCAGTCTATGGGCCTTGGCCCAGAATCTGCTCTTAAAACATCTCCTAGGTTACTGGTAACTGTTCTGTTTCTTAATCAGGTGCAGTTTACACAGGGCGTTTATTTGTTGCAAAATTCACTGAGCTCCACCCTTAGGATACATTTCTGTGTGTATGATTTTCAAGAAAATGTTTACCAGGAAAAACTGCCTGGTTTATTCTTTTTTTAAAAAAAGATTTTATTTATCCATTTTTAGAGAGAGGGGAAGAGGAGAGAGGGAGAGAAATATCAATGTGTGGTTGCCTCTCTCACGCCCCGTACTGGGGACCTGGCCCACAACCCAGGCATGTGCCCTGACTGGGAATTGAACTGGCAACCCTTTGGTTCGCAGGCCACGCTCAATCCAGTGAGCCACACCAGCCAGAGCTCCCTGGTTTATTCTTATATACACTGATGCTGGAGAACGCTTGACTTACCTCTTTCCAAGAGTTGTATGGCCCTAGGGCAGTAGAGGCATCCCTTTTAGTGTCTGCAACATAGTACACACTTGACATGTAATTGGCAAATAAATAAATGAATGAACAGAGGGAGAGAAGAGGCTTGTGGGTTTCCTCCTCCCTCACTCCCTTCCAAACATTATTTATTTCATCCCCTGCTGGAGCACCATAGCTCATGCTCAAAGTTACACCTCCGACACCTCCCCCCATTCCCCCAAATAAACCTGTGAGATGCCACCTGGCTTCCTCCGACCACATGTCCATGCCGGGTGTAACTGATCCAGGACACCATCCTGACAAGGGCGGCAGAAAGGAAGCAGGTGGAGGACATTCTGTCCCCAGTACCAGCACTTCTGCCCTGCCTGGCTCTAAGCCACCTGGCTCAGGCCTTCCTCACCATGCCTAGGAATCAAGTTGGAGAGATTATGTCCTTGGAGATTCTTCATTGCTAATCCTTCCATTTGCATCTCTGCTGTAAACTGCTGCCTAAACTACTCAGTGTAAATTATGTAGGAATTTGAAAACTATATATTTCAATACTTAGGAGTAGCAATGGAGTTTTGTTTGTTTTTTAAACCAAATTTACAAGAGAAAGTGAGAGGCACCCTGGTTGAAATATCACCTGTCAATTATTCAGTCACAAATAATTACTAAGAGCTTCCTAGGGATACAATGATGAACAAGAGTCATTTTCCTTAATGGTGACTACAGTATAGCTAGGGAAGACAGACAATCTAATAATACTATCTAACTTTTTCATAGTACTTATGATGTGCTGGGCACTTTAAAGGTATATATTTCATCATTGTAACAACTCAGTAATGTTCTATTATTATCCCCATTGTAGAGTTAAAACTGATAGAGTCAGGAAAGTAAAAGTGTAGGGAGACCTAATCTAGTCCTAAGGGTCAGGGAACATTTCTGTAAACATAAGAGGTTGAAGTGGAGATCTGAGGACTGAGTTTGAACCCAGTTCTGGGGCAAGAGATTTTCAGGCAATGGCAACAGCAGATGCAAAGGGATAATCATTCGGGGAACCGAAAGGCTGCTTTGTAGACAGAGCACAGGGAGCTCAAGATGAGGGAAGAAAGGTAGGCAGGGGCCACACCACCTAGGTTTTTTTCTGTCTTCAAATATAATAAGGTTAGGGAAGCAGATAATTAGGAGATTTAGAGTTTAGTCCTAGCTTTGCCCTTTTAAAAAAATTTAAAATATTTTATTTACTTATTTTTAGAGAGAGGGGAAGGGAAGGAGAGTGAGAGGGAGAGAAACATGGCCTGTAACCCAGGAATGTGCCCTGACTGGGAATCAACCAGATCTTTCCGTTCACAGGCTGGCACTCAATCCACTGAGCCACACCAGCCAGAACTGGCTTTGCTCTTAATAACCTCAGCCATCTCTCTGTGGCTCAGTTTCCTTATCTGGGGGAAAAAAAAATGAGTGGACGAACTCTTAAGTGGGCACTGGTTCTAAATCTCCGATTCTAGCTAGGAAAGGCTCTGCTGGAAGGCATTGCCAAATCTGAGCTGCGGGCCCTCCTGCTGCTGAACGCGCGCAGGCCTCTGACTCCTCTCTAGGTTAAGTACAAAGGATGGAGAACATCACGCACAATAAGTCGCACAGTAAATATGGCTGCAAGCATGGTTTGTTTCCCTTGTTTGAAATGAAGGGTGAACTAATAACAGCGTAATAAGAATAATGACCTCTTCTGGGCATTTGCCCTGTGACAGATTGTATCAGGTACTTTTAGATTCAAAAGCGGAGGCCTCAGGGATTACACAATTTTGGGAAGGTCCGCACCACCCAAATTTGTCTTGCCTATTGAGCACGCCCAGTCCTGTTTTGTATGGCCAGGTGTGTTCACTTCAGCAATGACTTTCTCTGGGTTTGCTCAGTGGCGAAGTCGAGATTTGAACCCAGTTCCGACTCCAAAGCTTACGGAGTTCACCACCATGCGATGCGGAAATAGCTCTCTGGACATTGTCTCTTAAAGTCCTTTCTAGGTGAGGAAAGCGCTTTTTATAGCCGGGACTGCTTCTGTTTACTTGGCTTCTCCCAGCACTTGTTAGTCCTGCCTACAGCTGTGTCCTTCACTGTCCTCACACTGTACTCCTAGGTTTCCTCTCTGCAAAAGACAACTCCACGAGACCACATGGTGCTTGTGTTTGTGCCAGCAAAGAAATTTACTCCTCTCCCAATCACCCTACCCTTCTAAAAATAATCGTTCTCCTCCCTCCTCTCAGGGCTGTGAGTAGTTTAGTCACTTAACCAAACACAGGCACACTCACAAAGGTTTCAGGGTGGGAACGACGTGAATGACCTTGCAGAGAGGTATCTAGCCCACCAGGGACAAGACTAACAAACCTGAAGCCTCTACAAATATTGAACGTCCTCCTCCTGCATTCCTCCGGAAGCTTCTCGCTCCTCTCTCGCCCACCTCGTCCAGTCTCCTCTCGGCTCGCTCGGCCAGACAAAGCCCAACCCGCCCATCTCTTTGCAAACCCGGAGAACTTCAGTCCCCATGTTGAAAGTCGTCGGCGGCGGTGGCGGGCAGGACTGGGCATGCTCAGTAGCGGGGACAGGTCTGGGAAGCGAGGAATCCGCGTTTGAAGTCGCGCGGCTTGTGGATCGGGGGGAGGTGGGCTGCGGGGGCCCCGGTTGGGGGTGCGCGGAGATCCCAGATTCCGCGCCCGGGGAGGGCATGCTTCAGGCCGGTGGGGCGGGGACTGCATGCGGGGGCCAGGACGCGGAGGAGCTGGTGGAGCCGGTGGGAGGAGGGGAGGAGCGCTCAGCTCGCCATCCCCCGGCGCCGGCTCTGCGGCTGCTGAATCGGAAGCAGCAGGGAGGATCCGGGGAAATAAAGACGTCCGAGAATGACCTCCAGCGAGGCCGCCTGAGGCGGGGCCCGCGCGCTGTCCCACCAGCCTCTGGCATGGGTGACTACGGTGGACAGACAGAACGCTCAGCCCCGCACGCCCCGGGGACCCCCCCGGGCGCTGGCGCTGCTGCGGTGAACGGGCTGCTGCAAAACGGCTTCCACCCACCGCGGGTCCAGCCGCCGCGCCTCTGCAGCCGGGGCCCCGCCGGCGTCGGCGACGCCGCGCCCCCGCGCCTACCGCTCCTGCCGGAGCTCAAGCCGCAGCCGCCGCCCCCTCAGCACGACTCCCCGGCCAAGAAATGCCGCCTCCGGAGGAGGATGGACTCCGGAAAGAAGAACAGGCCGCGTAAGTACCCCTGGGAGGGGAGCGCCAGCGCGAGGCAGACGCAGCGCGCGGTGCCAGGCACCCCGGAAAGGTGGGGCGTCCCCCGTGCGCCCCAGCGCCCGCCGGCCGGGGAGCTGCCCTGCAGACGCGTCGGGATCTAGTTTTCTCCCAAGGGGTTCTAAGTACTAAAGCTCGCTGCCGGAGCCTGAGCTTTGCCTGTTTGCATCTGTAGAATGGGCCGATTGGACACGGAGCCTGAGCTGCTACTTGGGTCGCGGCTCTGTAGAAGGCAAAGGCACTGTCTGGCTTTCTAGTTTGTCGATGGAAAAATGCACGCGTGTGAACATTTCATGGGGTCCGGGAGTAAGGGTAGAGCTGGAGGGACTGTCGGAGCTCCCCTTTCCTTCCTCTGAGCTTGTCTTTCTGGGGTTGGCGCTCCGGCAGCCAGCTTGCCCTTTGAATCGTAGAGTAGCCGCCAGAACCTTGGGTCTATTGGCGAGCGCTAGATCTGGAGGCGTGGAGTTTGACAACCTCCAAATCACAGCCTATTAAACGCTGTTTCTTCACAGCCAATGAGAGGACCTGTTGGGCCAGACACACCCACTGA
The DNA here is from genome assembly GCA_007922815.1 of Macrotus californicus. Lineage (NCBI taxonomy): Eukaryota > Metazoa > Chordata > Mammalia > Chiroptera > Phyllostomidae > Macrotus > Macrotus californicus. Next base: position 61,926 of record VMDR010003878.1, on the reverse strand, counting down.
TACCATGTGGGCCGGAACTATGTGGGCCAATGAGGATTGGAGGTGGATTTTTTTTTTTCCGGGAGTGGAGAGGTAGAGTTGAGGGTTTCTAATGGTAATACCCAGCGCAGAAACCTGAAATGCATTATTTCACAATCTAAAGCTTGTATATGTAATGTTAATTTGTAGAGTACCTTCCCAGCAGGGCATCCTGGGATGTAAGTTTGTAGGTCGAGTTTAGAACTGGTTTTTCCTATCTGAACCGAACCTCATCGAACTAGTTACCTCTTTCTGGGTGTCTTTAATGAAGCTTAAAAATGGCAAAAAACAAAGTAAGTAGAATGCATGCTACTAAATGATTGCATTAAAACATGCACCTTTTGCATTAGATTATTCTGTTCGATACAGGGAAATCGCTAGATGAGTTTGGGATGTGTCTATGAAAGCTTGGTATTTGGCAAACAACTTCAGTTTCTGCTGTGTCAGTTTATCAACCTAGACTCTTAGCTTTTCTGCCTTCAGTTAAAGTCTCTGAGACTTTGGGAAGTATTTTAACCTGATTGGAGTATGGTGACTGATACTGTGTTCTGTAGGTCGGAAGTTTTTAGGACGGATGTTAAGATCTTGTCTGGAACTTTAAGGCCACACAACACATTTGGCTATGGTTCTAAGGAAGACGTCTAGCATCTGAATTTGTTTTTACTTTTGTTTTTGAGATTTTTTTTTAGAAAAATGACTTTATTTCTGCACGTAATGTTGTTACTTATGATTTATTAACTGAATTTACTTCTTTGGAAACCACATTTTAGTTATTTCTCTGATCTACATTAACAAATTGTACGACAGTTTGCAATGTAATTAGCTAAACTACAATGAAAGAACTGTATTTAGTTTTTGTTTAGTGTTGCTAGTGAATGGTTTGTGTTTAATTGAAGGTATAACACATCTTAAAATAATTTATGAGGAATTGAAAATAACTCTTAATTATGGCTTGGGGGCAGAGTAAAAATAACCTTGAGCCTTAACTTATGCTTGCAAATCCACAGGAATCATTATTTTAGAATACATGAAAATATAACTTTATACCTTTGGGCTTTGTGTCAGATAGTAGTTTGTACTTTTTACAAAAATAAAAATTTTAGTTATTTTCAGTTTAGTGACCTTGATACTTACTTACGAACTTTTAAAAAGGACTCATCAAAGTTGACTTTGATTGTCCTATGATATTTTCTTTTCTCCAATTTGAACAAACATTTCTGAAGTAAACTGTACATGATCTGAGTCACATATGCTGGGTTCACCACCGAAATTTCTTAGTTAAAACTAGGTTTAATTTTGCCCAGGCTGGTGTGGCTCAGTGGGTTGAGTGCCAGCCTGCGAACCAAAAGATTGCTGGTTCGATTCCCAGTCAGGGCACGTGCCTGGGTTGCTGGCCAGGTCCCCAGTGGGGGGCATGCGAGAGGCAACCACACATTGATGTTTCTCTCCCTCTCTTTCTCCATCCCTTCCCTTCTCTCTAAAAATAAATAAATAAAGTCTTAAAAAAAAAAACAGAAGTAGGCCTAATTTAATATCTTTATACATTGCCTTTTAACGTTCAAGTATCTTTTTATAAAAAATATTGCTCAATCAGTTTTTGTTTAGGTACTGTAAGATCAATCTATTTAGAGTTAAGCATATCCCTATTTTCTTGTGCTTGATAGGTTTTCTGTGAACCATTATTACAAAGAATATTTAAGTGCTATTTTTATTAATCATTTTTATTAATATTCAAATACAGTTGTTTCCATTTTCCCACCACCACTTTATTTAAGTGCTTTTAGTGAAATTTAAGAGTATGTCAGTGGTGGAAGCATGAAAGCTGGATAAATAATCTCTCCGTACCAGTTTACAACATGAGACACCTCCCTCTGTCCGAACAAGAGGTATGCCAGGACAGTCAGATTACCGCTTCTCAGATAGGCACCTGTGTGTAGATATGTTTCTATCTGGAAATATTTTGGGTAGAATAAATACTTATTAAAATGCCTATTGTTTAAACACAGTAAATGGAATACAATAAATAGCTCAACATAAAAATAAGACCAGTGGCAGACTGATTTTGCTAACCCAGGAGGGGAATATTGCCGACTGCTTTCATCGACAGGGCCATCACCTCACTGAAGCTTATCTTTGGAAAGCTTTTCTGAGATTGCTCCCTCCAACTTTCTTGGCTACGTGATACCTGCCTCTGCTCCTTAGCAATGGTGTGACCTGAAGTTATTAGCTCTTGTTTTGAAATGCTGGACTTGGCTAGGTGGTCTCCAGGTGTTTCTTGTACCTTCATTGTTCTGTACTACATTGGAGCCAACAGGCCTTCCTGCCTGACCTCTGCCCGAAATTGTTCACTCCGCCACACACGACTTAGTGTTTGGTTATGCAATTTTATGCCCTGTGCCAGTTGTTCCATGTCATTTGTCTGACCCCTCCAATTAAGTTGGAAGACTGATAATAGCTGATATATTTTTTTCTCTTATTCCTTGCACATGAATATTCGATCAATGTCACAGAAAAAAGGGACCAGTGGCATTACCACCTTGTCGAAGTAGCTGTTTCCAACTCTACGACAGACTTTGGCAAAGTCTTTAGTGGCGTTTCCATAAGGTATCAATAGGGAGATTCCTTTGGTCTGCTCCTTGCTGCCCTGATTGTTTGAAGCATATGTTGTATAAATAGCAACTTAAGGAATCAACTCACTTCCCAAATATTTTGAAACTAATGGTAGTTCTGATGAGATGCAGGGAGCGCCTAATGTAGTATTGTAAATGCTGTCATCATTCAGACCCCAGAGGGCTTCAGCTTAAATTGCAGATGGATGACCAGACACCAGTTAATTCACTTCTGCGTTTCAGTTTTAGTGTCCGTAGGATGGAAATAATCACACTGCCTCATCGGGTTGATGTAAACATTAAGTGAAGTAACACAGATGAAGAACTTGGATTCCTGCTTGTCACATAGCAATTATTCTGTAAATGCCAGCCCTCTTCATCATACAGAACACCATCCACCACTAATCCATATGACAACACAGTTGAGCTGGCCCAGACAACCTCAGACTGACTTTCTTAGTTTTAAAAAAAAAGGCCTAGAATAAGGAAGACCAAAAAGTTTTGATTAGCTGTAACACTCCTACTCCCATAATTACTTTATTTTACCCTCCCCCCTCAACTGAATAATACAAAAACATACCACAAAAAAGCAGGGACCCACAGTCCAATCACTCAGAATACAGCCTAAAATGTGCCACATTTTAAAGGTAGTACTAAAATGACATTTTGATTACATTTTTGGTTCGTAGGCCGGCTCTCAGTCCGCTGAGCCACACCAGCCAGGGTACAATTACATTTTTATTAAAAAAAAATTAGCATAAGCATTTTCTTACAGTATGAAAATGTCATTGTTAATGATTGCATTGCTTTCTCAATATTCCCTTATATACATAGGCCACAATGTACTACCCTGTTACATAGCCTCAGGCTGCAGCTGGGTCTCTGTGTCATCACCGGGCTGCAGCACCACCTGTGAACACGACCCTTTCCACCCAGTGTGCTTTTCGATGAAACTGATAAATACAGGCATTCTTTTTGAAGAGATGACACAAAGTAGTATAGAGATGTTGCCTTGAAATGCTGGATATTTTAGACCCCAAGGACACAGTTAGATAAGCAGGCGGAGGAGAGAGGAGGAAGAAGAGAGATCATTGTTGGAGCCGCCGAACACTACGCTAACAGAAAGGCAAATATTTGAACATCTTGAGAATGTTGGAGGGTCTGAGCTGCCTTCCTCCTTCTCAGTGTGTCCGAAGGAACGAGCAGGAAGAAGTACTAGACCAGTGCGTTGGCCGCTCCCCGCCCCTCCTCCCCATGGTGGGGTTGGGGAGGCAAGATCTGACTTCTCAGATCATCCAGATAGGGCACTGGCAGAACATAGGTGAGAGTCCATTGTGCATATCACACATTCCTGGATACAAACAGAATAAATCCAAATCTGTTACCAGTTTCAGCGAGCCACCAATGTGAGAGTACCAAGGCTTCAGTTTTCTAAATATCAGGACATTTAGCTGTGGCACGTGTGTTTTCCACTACTTCTGAATCAGGCTAATTAGAAAAACCAGGATAAGAGATTACAAAGATAGTATTTTTGAGGGGTTGAATCTGCATCGAGTGTGGATATGTGTGCATTTTTATTTATTTATTTTTAAAATTTTTTAAAAGATTTTACTTATTTATTTTTAGAGAGAGGGGAAGGGAAGGGGAAAGAGAAGGAGGGAAACATCAATGTGTGGTTGCCTCTCACACGCCCCAAACTGGGGACCTGGCCGGCAATCCAGGCATGTGTCCTGACTGGGAATTGAACTGGCGACCCTTTGGTTCGCAGGCCCGCACTCAATCCGCTGAGCCACACCAGGCCAGGGATGCATTTTTAAATATATAATCAGTGCTTCTAGATGGATGAGAAGCATTCCAAATTTAAGAACAAAAGACCAAAATGGAGAGCAAGAGCACACTCAGTGTCCAAGTGGTTAAGTCAGGTGTGAGGATCTGGTAGACATATGAACACCACTTTTTCTCAAAAGATCAATAAGTGGATTTCAACATTAATATAAAGCATATTTTGTTTGGCATAGTAACCAAAGATGGAAAGAGTGCTGTTAATTTTTAACATGTGGGACATTAAACAAGCCAATAAGGCAGAATCCATCATGGTTTTGGAGACAGAATTAGTAGGGAAACAAAGGAGTGTTGGTTTTAATTGGCAGGTTTGGGGTTTTGTGTGTGTGTGTGTGTGTGTGTGTGTGTGTGTGTGATAGTGTACCTTTTAATTGTGTGTGTGTATTTTAATACCAACCAGTTACCATGAAAATAAAAATAAGTCAAGGTTTGACTTCTGTTATATTCAGTTACATGTGCTTTAGCTTTGACATGGAAGCCAGTATTCATGTTGGGATGATATTTTGAGCCCGGTATGGAAACTGTTCAGTGTACCCAACGTGGTACTCAGAATTTTCCTTTTTTTTTTTTTTTAAGATTATATTTATTTATTTTTAGAGAGAGGGGAAATGAAGGAGGGAAGGAAACATCAATGTGTGGTTGCCTCTCATGTGCCCTCTAGTGGGGAACCTGGCTTGCAATCCAGGCATGAGCCCTGACTGGGAATCAAACCAGTGACCCTTTGGTTTGTAGGCCGACACTCAGTCCGCTGAGCCACACCAGCCAGGGCCAGAATTTCTAAGTAGACCCTTTCTCTAGATACTGCAGGTGTCAAGCTTGGTGTCTCATTACTTATTTATGACATCTTTTAGAGGCTTAGAGTTGACTGTGTGTGTGTGTGTGTGTGTGCGTGTGTGTGTATGTTTCTCCTTGGAAATTTATTGAAAGAAGTAGATGATTCCGACTTGAGGGAACATTATTTTTAAAGGGAGTTGCAAAATAATTGGACCTCTCCAGATTTATTTATTTGTATTAATTAATTTATTTTTATTGTTTATGCTATCACAGTTGTTCCCACTTTTTCTCTCTTTACCCACCTCCACCCTGGCCCACTCCCTCCCCTCCCTAAGTCAATCGCCACATTGTTGTCTCTGCCCATGGCTTGAGCATGAGTGTTCTTTGTTAAATCCCTTCCCCATCTTTCATCGTGTCTCCCCCCTCCCCCACCTTTCTGGCAGCTGTCAGTCTGTTTCATGTATTTAAGCTTCTGTTACTATTTTGTTGGTTAGTTTATTGTGTTCATTAGATTACACATATGAGTGAGATCATGTGGCATTTGTCTCTCACTGACTGGCTTAATTCACTTAGCATAATACTCTCCAGGTCTATCCATGCTGTTGCAAAATGTAAGAGTTTCTTTTTTACTGCTGCATAGTATTCCATTGTGTGATGAATGTACCACAGCTTTTTTATCCACTAGTCTACTCCTGGGCACTTAGGTTGTTTCCAAATCTTAGCTGTTGTAAATAGCGCTGCTACAAACATAGGGGTACATATATTTTTTTTTGTATTAGTATTTCAGGCTTCTTAAGATATATTCCCAGAAGTGGAATCTCTGGTCAAAAGGGAGTTCAGTTTTAAATTTTTTAAGGCTACTCCATATTGTTTTCCTCAGTGGCCGCACCAGTCTGCATTCCCATCAACAGTGGACAAGGGTTCCCTTTCCTCCACATCCTCTCCAACACTTGTTTGATTTATTGATGATGGCCATTCTGACAGGTGTAAGTGATAGCTCACTGAGGTTTTAATTTGCATTTTTCTGATGATTAGGGATGTTGAGCATTTTTTCACATGTCTGTGGGCCCTCTGTATGTTCTCTTTGGAGAAGTGTCTGTTCAGGTCTTTTACCCATTTCTCAATTGGGTTGTTTGTCTTCCTGGTATTAGTTCTTTGTTATTTTGGAGATTAAACCCTTATCAGATGTGTCATTGGCGAAAATATTCTCCCATATGGCCGGTTTCCTATTCTTCTTTCTGGTGATTTCTTTAACTGTGCAGAAACTTTTAAATTTGATTAAAAAAATAAATTTGATTTAGTCCATTTGTTTATTTTTCTCTTTTATTTCCAGTGCCTTAGGAGATATATCAGCAAAAATATTGCTATGTGGGATATCTGAGATTTTACTGCCTACGTTTTCTTTTAGGATTTTTATGGTTTCATAACTTCCATTTAAGTCTTTTATCCATTTTGAGTTTATTCTGGTGCGTGGTGTAAGTTGGTGGTCTAGTTTCATTTTTTTTTTGCATGTACCAGATCAGTCTTCCCATCACAATTGACTGCTCCGTTCTATGCTCTTGCCACCTTTCTCAAATATCAATTGATCATACAGGCGTGGGTTTATTTCTGGGCTCTCTGTTCTGTTCCGTTGTTCTATATGTCTGTTCTTGTGCCAGTACCAGGCTGTTTTTATTACAGTGGCCTTACAGTGTAGTTGAATATCAGGAGTCGTGATACCTTCAGCTTTGTTCTTTTTGCAAGATTGCTGAGGCTCTTCGAGGTCTTTTTTGGTGCCATATACATTTTTGGAATATTTGTTATAGTTCTATGAAATATGCAATTAGTATTTTAATAGGAATTGTGTTGAATGTATAGATTGCTTTGGGTAGTATGGGCATTTTAATGATGTTAACTCTTCCTGTCCATGAACACGGTGTGTGCTTCCACTTGTTTGTATCTACTTCATTTTTTTTCTTCAGTGGCATATCGTTTTCCAAGTAGAGGTCTTTTACCTCCTTAGTTAACTTTCTTCTTAGGTACCTTATTATTATTATTTTTTTGTTGCAATAGTAAATGAAATTGTTTTCTTCCTCTTTCCGATAGCTCATTACTGGTGCATAAAAATGCCATCAATTTCTGGGCATTAATTTTATATCCTCTACATATTTCTTTATAGTTTGGAAAGAGGATAGAAAACCTAGGACAATAGTGGGTCCCTACAGCAGTCACTGGGCTTGATTGAGTAATGAGAGTAGCTATTATTGGGCAACAACCACGCGCCTATTGTTCTGCCTGCGTTTTTACAAAAGCACACAATTACCACTCCCACTTTGCATTTGACAGATGGGGAAAGGGAGGCTCAGAGAAGTGAAGCAACCTGCCCTAAACCTGTAGTCAGTGAGTGGCAGGGTCAAAATACCAGCACAAGTCCAACTCCATGGCCAGCTGGTTGACATTCTTTTCTGTCACAATGAGCCTATTTATGTTGGGACAAAGAAGTATGTTCTGTAAAACTTTCAGAAGAGATAAGTGTATGAAATTTTTACACCTTTGGCAAAAAGCTCATCTGTGTGTGGAATAACAGTAGCATCAGACACTCCCAGCAACCCTGTGAGGTAGGTATCACTGCAGATTGAATATTTGTGTCCCTCCAAATCCATATATTACATCTTAACCCCAGGGTGTTGGTATTAAGAGGTAGGGCCTTTAGGAGGTGATTATTAGGTCATGATGTCTGAGCCCTCACGACTGGGATTAGTGCCCTTATAAAAGAGACCCCGGAGAGCTAGCTGACTCCTGACACATGAGGTCGCAGCGGACAGACAGCTGGCCATCTAGGAAGACAGCCCTCATCAGATAGCAAATCTGCCAGCACCTTATCCTGAATTCCAGAACTGTGAGAAATAAATTTCTGTTGTTTGTAAGCTACCCAGTGTATGGTATTTCTGTTAAAGCAGATCCAGTGGAGTAAGACAGGTACTATCATGATCTTCCTCTGCAGGTGGAGAAGCTGAGGGGGGGCTCAAGCACTCAGGATTTAAGTTCAGATTTTTACTCTGCTGGGCCATGGGGTTCTGGTGGGTTCCTGGGAAGTGCGGGCAGTTTCTGGAGTGGAGCCACTGGACCTGGATTCAGATCCTCGTTCTACTAATTGTTAAGTGTGAGATTCTTAACTTCTTAGAAGCTTGCTTTGTTGAGTAGAAATAAATGGTGCCTTTGGTGAAGTGTAGAAAACATCAAGTGTGTAGTAGAATGCCTGGACCCTGTTATGTGCATAGTAAAGGATATTTTACTATTAATACTAGCTACTATTTGTTTTATTAACAAATAAAGGGCATTTGTTATTAATGTTATTGATGTTAGGCACAGATGTATATATGTATATGTATTTATTTATTTTAGGGAGAGAGCGAAAAGGAGAGAGAGAGAGAAAGAGAGAGAGAGAGAGACATCAATTTGTTTCACTTATTTATGCATTCATCGATTGATTCTTGCCTGTGCCCTGACCAGGGATCGAACCTGCATCCTTGGTGTATGGTAACGATGCTCTAACGAGCTGAACTACCTGGCCAGGGTGCTATGGAGGCTTTTAAAGCGTTCTTAAATCTCAGAATTTCCATGAACTCATCTTGTTCCAACTGAGAACCTTTCTGAGACTGGGTTTCATGGTACCCTCCAACTTGAGCTGACATCACCTGAGTGGAATCTCCCCTAATTCCCTCTGACATTTCTAGAAGGACATCTGACCTGTGTCACAAGTCTTGACCTCATTGTCACTTTCATAGATTGCTCCATTATGACTACTGAGACTGAGTACAGTGAGCATACCCTGCAAGAGAACGATGTTGGCAACTTTGTGAGAAGAAAGTATAATACACTTTTCTGCTAATCTAGTGTCAGGACAAAGTTCCTTTTAAAAAAGGAATTATCTTCTTTTGATCTCTACTGTTTAATATCTTGGGCCTTGAGAGAGGCAGATATGCAAAAAGAGATAAGGATTGGAAAGTGAGCACTTTTCCTTTATGAAAGCTGAATGAATTGAACAGGGCTTCAGAATTCAGAACAGCTGCATCCAGTTCTTAGACCTTAGTTTTAACCCACAGCCAAACAAACTTCTTTCTGGCAGATGAGGACACAGATATTTCTCGGCACCTGTTGCCTTCCAGATTAGCATATGAACCTTCTGGTGTGCCTGGCCTTGACCCCATGCTAAATCTGAGGCCACAGGGACTTTAGATTACAGCACAGGACAGTCTGGACCTACGTCAATGTCTGTGACCTGTGGCCAGCCTGGGCAGTGCTGGTTACTAGGAACCCTCTGAGGCTTTGGACAAACAACTTCTCTCCAGCTTGAGGTCAGCAGTCCAGGAGTGAAAGAGACTGGGATGGACTTAGTTAACCTCAAGCTTGATACGTGTAAGCAGTGTGGTGAGGCTTCCAGCAAAACATAAGTACTCAGTAAATGTTAGCTATTTTGATGAGGGGTGGTGTTAGATGTCCTTCCTTATATTAAGTCAAAATCTGCCTCCCCGTAACTGTTGTCCTTTGTTCCTTGACAATACAGCATATCTAATGTCTTCTACATGACAGCTCACTAGGTAGTTAAAGACAATTGTTTCATCTTGACTTTTTCTTGGGGTCCTACCCTCTGAAGAACCAAGACCCAAGCCCTCCCTTGTCAGACTTCATCACCCGTGAGATTCAGTGCGGGTTGCATTGGGGTGCTAGAAAGTATTCAGCTTTAGACTGCAGGATGGCTTCTTGGGGTTTTCATAAAGAGATCAGGTAAGCGTTGACCTAGGAAGCCTTGAGCACTGAGATTTCATAATCGCTATGGGTCCCACAGGGCAAACCGGTTTTTATTCCTTCGGGCCAGGCACTGTGCGAAACTGGGTGACATACCCAGTTTCATGTGGTTCTGAGTGGGAGGGCAGCCCGACACTGTTGCCTGGCTTGATTTTACTCAGATGCTCTGGTGGCTCCATAAATCACTGTGCCGTGGGCACTTGAGTCAGAGGACTTGAGCATAGTTGAGGATGTTACTGTTTATACTTCCCCAGCTGCCTATGTTTGATGAAAAATGTCCAAAGTGATGCTATACATTTAGGGGAGGAAGGTAATGTTATCAGTTTGGCTAAGGAAACGTCACATCTTTCTACCTTTTAAGGAAGGTTCTTACTATGAGGAACTGGCTGAAATGTGATTTATTCTCTGGGATGACCACCTGATATTTCATCCACACTTTTCGAAGAGTGGCGGGGGGTACGGCAGGAGCCCCGGTAGTATGCTGGCCTTGGCTCCTACAGGTTCTGGGAGCTGGTTGTATGCATCACTTCCCTACTCTGCATTCAACATCCTTGTGTTTGTGGCTTCAGATTGGCCATACCAGCTGTGTTTAGGCAATGAAAATTGGCAAATGCTGAAAATTAGGGCTTTATTTTCGAGAGCCAGTTGTTAAACACTTACCGGTACACCACTGACTGGGATTCAGGTCACATGTCACTCAGAGAAAAGTCCCAGAGAGCATCAGTAATACAAACTGAATTATTAAAGCAGAGAATGGGAGGAAAGGTCAACATGTCCTCTGCGAAGTAGGACAATGCCAGAAGACAAGTTAGATGAGGGAGCCTCATTCTCAGGAAAGACAGTATTCTATAAATATTTGAGGGCCCATTAGGGTGCAAGGGTAGACTTTAGAATCATATTATTATCTGCCTCCCTTACTCCCTCTTCAGTTCCGACCTTAAATATAGTTGGGCCCAGTGCTGAATCGCCTAGTAAGTGGAACAAGCAGGTGCTCAGTGTACCAGCAATGTGGCAGGGACCAAGGAAAGAAGAAGAAAAGAATATACTGCATGTCTTCACGATATATATGTATATGTACATGCAGCAAAGTATTAATCACAGGAAATTCATGACTTCGGACTTCTTGGTCCTCATCTCGTGATTCACTATTTTTGTTTTGAGTGACTTGGATTATTTTGAGTTCTGCATTTATGATTTAGGGACTGGGGAACACCACCCTTTTTTTCCTTTAACTAGGTGTAAATCTGGCCCCAGCTGAGAGCGGCACCTTTCCAGGGTCTGTATTGCTGCTGAAATGGCAGGGTGGAGCTGCCAGAGTATCTTCACTGCAGGTTTCCGGGCAGAACAGGCGGGTTGCAGCTTGTCCCAGCCCAGAGGGGAAGGAGCTTGGTAGGTCTGGTTCCGTACACAGGGTCTGTGAGGCAAAAAAGGGACTTCCCCTTCACACCCGCTGGAGTTTCATTCCAAAGGTAAACTCATAGTGCTCCATTTATCCTCTCACTGCCCTGAATGGATATTATTAGGGGAGTGTTGAAATTTAAAAACAATCTTTTTGTTTAGGAAGTTATAAAAAACCAAGGTGTAGAGTATGCTCACTCAGCTTCTATCATTGTCGGCTCATGTTCGATCTTATTTTATCTATTACACTGGACCCTTCCCCTCCCACACTCATGATATTGAGGCAAATCTCGGATATCACATCATTTCAGCGGTAAATGTTTTTGTATGTATTTCTACAAGAACTCTTTTAAAGAACATAACCATAATCTGTTACTTGCAGAAAAAGCGAACAATGTGTGTATCCAGGTGGAGAGACTATAGTATTTTATGGTGCACAATTAGATAATAAATTCATTCTCTAAACACAGTTCACGTTATTACATTCCGTTTGTTGATCGATGTGGATGATGATCTGATACCGTGTTGCTTCTGAGGATTCGTTTGTTTCTCAGTCCCTGTTAGCACTCTGTTTATTGTTAATCTTAAGCAATTTCTTCATGGTCTGAGATTTGAAGCCCCGTTCTTGGAAGGATATAGTCCTGTGCCGAAAAAGGTGTTTTGGGGTCACCCCCCAGTCACTGGGCTAGAAGTGATCAGGAGGAGCTCCTCTGTAGTTTTGGTTTTGAGATTGAGAGATTAGGAGTAACATTAAAAGAATTCTGCTCTTCTCCATTCCTCAAAAGTCGTCAGTACGGACAAGAGTCATTGGTGTGAGCAGGCAAGCTCACACCTGGGGTTGCCTGGGTGCAGCCCGGGAGGTTGGCAGTGCCGGTCCTGGGTGGAACCTGGAACGAAGACAAAGACCCGCATCTGTTTAGTGTCACTCTTGTTTGTCAGACCGAGTAAACGTCACTGAATTTTCACCTAGATAACCGCCAGAGCTGGTTACTTTTATTAGTTTCATGACTTTTTCAGTTTCATGCAAAATGGGCTTCTCAGGCATTTTGTACACCCCTGCCTTCTTTGACAGAACAATGAGCATCATTTAATATTTTCTAATGACATAGGGACATCATTAATACCAGTTTTTATACCAGATCATATAAGTAATGGTGGACAAAATGTTCGGGTTTGCTCTTTCTTTTTTCTGTCAGTGGGTGTTTGTTATGCATCAGCTATGTATAGGATGGAACTTTTAAGGGGTCCAAATAATTCATTCAAAATTATTTTTTAAAAGTAATTTTGTCTATTTAAAAGCCATAATTTAAAAGCCTGTGGGAAACCACCTAATTAATGTTTGGATGGGTTCCTTAACCTCTCCGAGCCTTAGTTTCCAAAATGCTGTAAAATGGGCGTAACGCTAGTGCTTGCCTACCTCACTGGGGTATGAGAATTAAATGAAATATTCCATGCAAAGCTCTTAGCACAGCACCCGGCATATGGTGAGCCCTGAGTGTTAGTTGGGACAATGCTGCTGCGGGGTTAACTCATTGTTTCTAGACATTGGAATAAGCTGTTGAATTCTTATAAGCAGACCACTCATTGGTGAGTTTGTAGTGCTTCATGAAGTCTTTTAAAAAGTCTGACCTCTGCGTGTATGTCCACACAAAATTGCACAAGGCAGTCTACCACTTCGACTCACGTGTACCAAACTCGATTAATTTTTAGGCGAAGCTTAAGTTTATTTGCTTGGCAAATGTTCTGTCTTTGGTTTGGGTAGTTATGTAATAACAAGTAAATGGGTAACTTGTCAAGTCCTGGTAAATGCTATTCTTAGATTTTTAACACTTATCAGGTTTAGGTGCTTTCCACTTGATTTTTATCTCTACTATAAGCAAAGCGAGCAATTGTTAGATAATTTTAGTATTCAGCTTTTTGTGGAACATTTTCAGTAAATCTTTTCAAGCTACCAAATCAGTTCTGATTCAAAAAATCACTGAGACTGCAAGGAAAGCTGTTTGAAAATGGCTAGGGTTGGCACCTACTCTCCGTGAAGCAGGCTCCCCCACGTTGTGGAGCCCAAACCGGTGGGGTGCGGCAGTTCACGGGACCACAGCTGTCATGTGGAAGTGACAGTTTTCCAGCCCTTTTGTTCATCGGAACAGCACCATTCTCACTGACTTTACATTAAATGTGATTTTGGGGGGTAAAATGAAGCGATGTAAATAAGATGTTGCTTTTTACCTCTTTCATACACAAGGTCCGCCGTTAAGATGTAATAGAACAAAAAAGTTCCAGTGCTAAAGAGTTTGAAAGTCTCCCCTTAACGACATAAGAAGGACATATGCCCCCAAACTAAATCGTGCCAGATAAGTAAAATATTTTAAAATTCATATTTATGCTTTTAAGTTTTAACCTCTTCCCAGTTAGATGTTATTATCTAGCTGTGCCTTTGATAAGGATGGTTATAGTAAAAAAAAAACCAACCCATTTATTATTAATTACAGTGATCGTCACTTCTGGCAACTTGTCACCAATAACCCAGAAGGCAGCTGAGAACCTGGAAGGAAGTAAACACTTCTGTGCCACCAAAATCAGTGTTGGAAAGTAGATAAAATTGGATCTACTCATGCATTTCATACTTGGAATACTTCCTGTGCTCTCTCTGAGTCTCTCTATTCTTATCAAACTCGCAGCTGAACAGACTTGATTTTCCTGGTTTCTCTGCGTTCATTGTAGGTTTGGGATAGGCAGATGGCAGTAGCACCGACAGCAGCGAAAAATGAACAGTTAGTCCAGCAGCAGGACAGAGGAAGCTATGATAAAGACAAAGGAGCACGTAAACCATAGCAGCCTGGGGCGCACAGGGTTATGTTGTTCCTGAGAACATCGGTATGTGGCAGGCACAATAACTCATTCTTATGTGACCCCGAGTCACCAGAAAGAGCTAACATTTCCTTTAAGAATATGGGAAAGTGGATTATACATTTTAGAAAGATTTCCTTCAAAAGCGATTATAATTTGGCATTTATATTTTATTTTTAGAGAGAGGGAAAGGGAGGGAGAAAAACATTGATGTGAGAGAATCACACTGGTTGGTTGCCTCTCACAGGAACCCCAGCCAGAAGACCAAAAACCCACAGCCCACGCATGTGCCCTTGACTAGGAATCGAACCAGTGACCTTTCCCTTTGCAGGTCAACACCTAACCAACTGAGCCTCACCAGTCAGGGCTGGCATTTGTATGTTAAAAGTGAAGTGATCTCTGAAAACCAGAGCTTTATATATGTATAAAATCAGCTTTATTGAGATACAACATTTAAAGTGCACAGTTCAGTGGTTTTTTAGCATATTGAGTGCAACCATGATAACAATTTTACTTTTAATTAGAATTGATATGCAGTGTTATATTCGTTTTAGGGGCACAACGCCGCCATCCAACATTTATAAGCCTCACAAAGTGATCTCCATCGAAAGCCCAGCAACCGTCCGTCACCACACATTGTTATTGCAATACTGACTTTATTCTCTGTGCTGCGCCTTACAGTTTTAGGACACGTTGGCATCCCCCCAAACAACTTATTAGTGGTCACTCTCTTTTTCCCCCAGACTCCCCAGTCCTAGGCAATCACTAATCTTTCTGTCTCCATAGGTTTACTTATTGCGGACATTTCATATCAATGGAATTATGTAATACGTGGTCTTTTGTGGTTGGCTCCTTTCACTTCGCTTCGTGTTTTCAGGGTTCATTCATGTCTTACGTGTATCAGTATCTTGTTCCTATTTATTTCCAAATGATATTTCATTGATGGAGATGTTACATGTTATTTGTTCATTCATTAGTTGGTGGGCATTTGGGTTGCTTCCACGTTTTGGCTGTTGTGAGTAATGCCCATGGACACTTGCATGCAAGTTTTTGTGTGGACATATGTGTTTATTTCTCTTGGGCGTATACCTAAGAGTAGACTTAAACTAGGTAATAAACTAACTTATGTTCAGCCTCCCGCAGGACTTCCAGACTCTTTTCCAAAGTGACTGCACTATTTTTTATTCCCACACGTGGTGTCTGAAGGTTCCATTTTCTCCACATCCTCACAAATACTTGTCATTTTCTGTTTTTTTAGATTATAGCCATCCTGGTGAGTTTGAAGTGGTATCTCCTTGTGGTTTTGATGTGCATTTCCCTAAAAGAGTTCTTATGTCCCTCCAATACTAACATCCTGTGATTTTAAACTTTCTTTAGGTTTGACTGTCATCTCCAGTTTAATTATAAGGTCCTTGAATGGCTAGGAGGTGTCAGGCTTTACTTGTTATCGTTACTGTGCTTAAGGGGGAAGCCTGCATAGAGCTGCCATTCGTAAATATTAAAGGATTGTTTTAATTAAGTAGTGTCTGATACTAGGGCAATGTGAATTTCACTCAGCAGTTTTCACTCCTTTCCAGACTTCTTGACTGAAAGTAAGTCCTTACAGACTAGAATGTAAGTCCAAGTTCATTGCCACCTCCCAGTTCTGCCACAGTGCCTCACACTGTCTAGGAACAAAATAAATATCTGCTCAATGAACTGATGGATGCAAAAGCCCGTTGTTCTCAGATTACTTGGCGAGGGTGTGTCTGACCTCTTTACTTCAGCTTGCATTGCAGGCGAGCAGTTGGCACATCTTTCCTTGGTCCCCACTCAGCTCAGTTTTAGAGATTTGCCAGACATTCGCTGTCAAAGTAAAATAAATGAACAAACCTTTTTGTTCTGCCCGGCGATGCCGACTAGCAGTGCTGTTCTCCCCAGAGCCTCTTTAATTAAACACTCTCTGGTGTTAAATTGTCAGCAGCATCCCTGAAGTAAGGAAGCATGCTCTGGTGGTTTGTCAAGACAGAAAGCTAAGCCTCTTGGTGGTTTAAACTGGGATTTGTTTGAGCAAGTAATGAGATTACCATCCTCAGCCTCAGTGCAGGGTTGTTGGGTAGCTGGAGGAGCCTTTCTGGGTGGAAGCTGTGATCAACTCTGGTGGCTGCAATAGTCACAGTGGAGATAGTCAGTCATAAAGGTGCACTTGTGTCTCTTGGCATGTCTCTGCATAGTCAAAACTATGAGATCTTTTTTAGTCCAGGGACTGTATTTCTGCATAAGAAGGTGGTATAATTAAATGTGAGGACCACAGAGAAGGTTGAATCCAGCCTCCTTTGCCTCTAGATTCGGCAGGACACGCAGCTTCTTGGTGGGGAAGAGGGGAGATGACCCTAAGTGTCTGCACTTGTGTTTTCCTTCCATCTCCTTGGCCTGAGAACATAACTTTGAAATGGGAAACAAATTTCATCTGCTTTCCACCTCCCCTTCTGAAGATCTGGAGCAGAAACGTAGGGCTTGACTGTAGGGATCATGGGGAGAAGGTGAGCTTGGTGATCACTTGAGTGGCCCCCTCTTTCTTTTCTGATTTCTCTTATAAGGGTGGCAGAGAAGTCCCAGGACCTTGGGAAGGAAACTGCACTTCACTGAGCTGCTCAGGGACTTGAGGAAGGGAATCATGGGAACATATTTTTAACCTCGTGTATTTGACATTTCAGATTCCCTTATCTCTAGCTCCATCTTGCCCCTGCTTCCTCCCAGGCCAGATCTAAGGATGGCACCCTGCAAGAGCATTTCTTTTCCTCTCTCAAATCTTAACCTTAAAACACAAACAAAAAAAGTAACATAGCTTTTATGTTGGTGTTTCTGTTTGTATCATGATCAGTCACATGGTTTTCAAATCAGAGAATGTCTGTCTGCCTGACCTCAATACACGAGTACTGTTGCCAGAGCTAACTACTGCTTCTTCTCCTTCTTTTTTCTACCCCCCCCTTCTTAAATTAATTTTAGAGAGAGAGAGGAGGAGAGAGAGGGAGAGAGAAAGAAATGTTGATTTGTTCTTTCACTTATTTATTAATTCATTGGTTGATTCTTATATGTACCTTGACTGAGGATCGAACCGCAACCTTGACATATTAGGACGACACTCTAACCAACTGAGCTAGCCAGCCTGGGCCAGAGCTAACTTCTTTGTGGAGGAATGCCTGGTTACCTTTAAAATGGGAGCACCTGGGGGAGAGGAGCACAATTACAAAATTTAATTATATGTGGAATGCCTCTAAAGCGATCAATAGCCATGGGGTTTAGTCATGGATGGATAATAGCTGTATCATCCATCCGAAAGCTGTGCTTAAAATTTGAAAATCACCTGCAGCACTCATGTAGTAAATTGTCCATAAGTAATTTCATTAACAAGCAATTAGATGTGTTCAAGGCACTCATGGGGATAGGAACGTCTACCAGGTCATTTCCATGCCTTGTCCTCAGCTGCCAGCCAGAGGCCCTCGAAGTCACAAGCAAGGACAGCTCATTCAAATTCCAGTTTCTCACTTTGAAGTTGTGATCCAGCTCAAAGTATGCATTTTGATTCAACTGGAACAGTGGTTTTGAACTTGGCCAGTGAGAATTACAGAGGCCCCTCACTGAAAACATTTTCTCCAGCCTCACCACATCAGAACCTGCAGGCAAGGGTCTGGTAGTCTGGTTTTTATCATGAGGCAAATTTGAGACATAACGTGTGGGTATAGCTAATAGTTTTAAAAATAAGTGCAATTAAATTCTTGACTTTAAAATTTAATTACACTAAATACTAAAATTGAAGTTGCTACGATTGTAACTACACAATTGTACAATAAGGAACTACAATTGTAAACAAACCATTGAAGGTCCAGTTTAAATTGCAAATGCAAAGTAGATTCTGGTTTGGTATCCTGTCGGTTCTAACCTGGGTCAAGTATGAAGCAAAATGTGAAACTGGCCAGCTTTCATGGACCCCATTCCTCCATAAAAAATAAATAAAAATTATATCTTACTACTGTGTTGATATAAAGGTTACTGTATTGAGATGCTATACAGTGCAACATTTTTTTGAGCTGAAAGTTTATATGTTTTCTTCTGATTTTACAAGAAACTAAAATACTTTCATGAGAGGTAAAAAAATACCACAGGCCCTAGGCACTGAGCCACGTGTGCCCCACAGGTAATTTGGGCATGGCAAAGGTGATGAAACCCAGGCTCAGTTCTGGTGGCTGATGTGATAATATTTCTTGCCTCAGAAGTCCTGAAAGCAATCCTCACTGTTCTCTTTTTCCCTCTCAAATATGAGAATATGATCAGCCCTTTTGTTCCCGCCCTTGTGTGGGTGAGAGGGAGAAAGTTGATCAGAATCTGAGGCTGTGTCAGCGGGAGAAAGGCTATTGTCACACAGGTGTGTGTGACCTTTCCCACAGTGATCCTTTCCTGAAAACATACCTCTGTCCCTTTAAGCGGGTTTTGAAATGGCAAATTTAACATAAGGGTTTTGCCTGACAATATGTATGCAGGTGGGTCAATCAATCAAGTCTCTTCCTATCCTAAACTCCTACCTGAGGGAGACCCGGTGGTGTTAGCCACCTAACTAGCTAGACAACTCTGCTCTTGGGTGTCAGGTTTCCTTATCTCTCTCCCTCTCTCTCTCTCAATACAACATACATGTTATTTACTTGATTGAAAGCCTTCTGATGGTATGTACGATGTTTTACATAGTCGATCTCAGCTTTGCTCGTGCTGACTTCAGAGGGTTGTGTTTGGGTTTTCTATTTTCGAGACTGCTCAGTTACTGCTGTTACCATTGGTTTGTTTTCTTTCAGGATCAAGGTGGGTACTTTAATATGAAACCTGGTTTTTAATTCCTTCTCTGGCACTTTTTTTTTATTTTTATTTTTGCATAATTATCCCTACAATGGAACCAGCAGCCTAATGTCACCAAGACAAGGCCGCCCACCCCAACATCACATGATCGTCTAATTCCACCTTTTTCTTCCCAGCACCAAGGGGACAAGGCCAGACCTTTAGCCCTGCCCTGTCCTTCTGTGTCACGCTTGAGGGCTTGAGCCTGAAGGCTAACATGCTTAGTATAGGCAAGGTGTCGCACGGGAAGGGAAGGAATGTTTGAGGTGGGGGAACACAGGCATGCTCTTTTCTATAGCCAGAGCCGTAAATCAGCCATTTGCCCCCTGAAGCCAAGTTAAGACAATTCTTTATTTTCCATCATTACAAAGAAATTTTTGATTGAGAATTCTAAAATAACTCTGATTATGAAGATTAAATGTATTGATTGTAGAGAATTGGAAAGCATCATCAGAAAATCCAGAAGAAGGAGAAAAAAGTCACCCTAATTCATGATCCAGAGAAGGCTGTTAACATTTTGGCCTAAAGTTTCTCATGCTTGTTTAGTTTTGTTTTGATTTTTTTGCAAATAGCCATTTAATTTTTACACAAAATTGCAATCATATGAAGTGTACCATTTAATCACTTGATCTTTACACTGAATAATAGGTAATGAACATTCTCACATCATTAAATGCCATCCTGCAAAACGGATAATCATTTATTTAACCAGCTCTTTATTTTTGGACAATAACTTAGTTTTGTCATTGTTGGTAAACCTTCAGTGATTTTTAAGGTAAATTTTTGACTGCATGCATAATTATTTACTCAGTGTAAAGTGGAACTAATGTATCAAAGGGTATAGCAATCTGAAGCTTTTTAATCTGTATTTCCAAATAGCCCCATGGAAAGGTTCCAGCAGTTTACATTTTCATCAGTACTCTTGGGTGCTTGTGTCCTTGTACCCTTGCCAATGCTGGGTATTGCCATGTGACTAAAATCCAAACTGAAGAAATCTGGTGTGCATTAATTTGAAAGAAACTGTGACTCACGTTTCTCTGCACAGAGTATTTAATGTTTAGCAGATTGCTCTGTGTGCAATAATTATGGCTTTCTTTACAGTGTTATGGAAACCCTTTTATTAAATTTTACATTTACCACCTTTTTTAAGGATCTTAAATAGTCCTTAGGTTTTCAACTCTTATTTTTATGCTGTTAAAAATATGGTTTTGGAGGGCTTTGTGTGTATGTATTTAGGATGATGGACTAAACAGAGGTTTGGTGATTAGTTAGTTTGCCCCTCTTACAGCTTAATTAGTGGCTCAATAAAGAAACTTGCTCACAATCCCTCCATCTGTTGGGATGTTCTCAGCTGCCATTGACAGACAACTCCAGCTAGCCTTGCAATACGGGGGCTGTGCTGTCTCCTGGCACTGAAAAGGGACTCTGATAGCACCTAGTGTGGCTGACCTTAGGCAATCCCTTGATCTTTCTAAGCCCTACCTTTTATCTGTAAACATGGTGTTGGACTCTATGGAAGGTCCATTCCCGTTCTTAAAGTTAAATTTTTCTATGAATATATTAGCAAAGAATTACATTATACTATCAACCAAATTTAGACATAGTGAGGGGAAGGCTAGTCCTCGGAGAGCAAGTTTTTAAAGAAATACAGTTCTGTTACGCACCTGGACCTAATTTAAGAAAGTTTTTTTTTTTTTAAAAAACATGTAGAGGTCCTTAGGCAACTCCAACGTAATTATTATTTACGTAGTGTAAAAATATCTCCAAAGTGCTTTAAAAGCCTTTTTTCTGTTGGTTACACAACCCTCAGACATCTTTCACACCTACCTGACAAATCTACTCACAGATAGTGGGGAAAAAACACTCAGCCCTGCCACTCCCTGTTCACAACATGTTATTATGACAATAAATTCCAGCGTGGTGGAGCCTTGGGAGATCTGTTAAGCTTTCTGTGATGGCAACTTGTTGGTGAGTCACTTCTGTGCCCAAAGGAGCTGAGTTTGAGCGCTTGGTACCTAATTTACATGCAGGAAGAAATGTTAGTGTTAGAGGACTTAGCCTCACCAGGAACACCTTAAAGCTTTGGGGCTGGTTGTCCAAGAGGAGGTAGATTTTCTAATGTCAGGCTCCTTTAGCTTTTTAACATTGTTTTTTTGACTGGCTAGGAAATCTCTTCTGTGGCAGTTGCTTCCCACCCCTCACCCCCTCATTTCTGCTATTTGGAGTTCACTCTGTAACCTTTGAAATTTACTGCAGGAAAGCATAAGTCCCCTCTGAGACTATTGCAGTGCTCTGAAAGGTCTTTAAGAAACAGACTTTGTTGTAAAGCCATCTACTACCAATAAAATTTTTTATGATTTTCACCACAGTATTTGGAATACAGATTCATTTCACGGTTTTAACTACTACCAGATTGCCAGTCTTGGACTGTGTTTAGAGAAGTTTTTAGACAGAAATAAATGCAGCAGGACCTACATACCTTTTTATTAGCTCTCCGCTCCCACATGTTTATCAGCGATCCTGGCAGTCCCTGGGTCTGGTGCTGCAGGAGAGCGAGGATTTCAGGGAAAACACCAGACACAGATTTTGATGGAGGGGATGTTAGGATCACCCCGTCGTGACAAATAACCTCCAAATGCCAGTGGCTTAAAATAACAAAGGTTTATTTCTTTTTCACACTACAAGGCCATTGAGGGGCCGCTAGGGGCTCCATTGTGGCTCATCTTCACTCTGTGGCCCAAATGATGGAGCAGTCATTAACCTCGAATTTTGCTGGTCACGGGAACAGGGAACAAGTTCTGAAGAGGCTCACACGAGCCCTAGGTGCTCGTGCCTGGAAGTGACAGGCACCGTTTCCATTCACGACTCACTGGCTAGATGAGGCTCTGTCTATCTCAATTATAAAATGGCCAGGAGTTACAGTTTGACCCCATGGGCCTGAAGGAAGAGGACCAGAAATATTTGGCCAGCAGCACTAGCGACTACCACAGTTTGTGTTTCTGTTTACCAGGTATTTGTCCCACTCTTCCACCCGCAGGTGAGACACAGCCTTCCCCTCCCCAACGGAAACAACCCTGAAGTCCTACCCAGTCTCAGCATCTGCATGGTACACAGTAGGCTCTAAATTAGGGGATAATATAAATTCGTTTTGACATCAACTCTTGGTCTAGAAACTACTGAAGTAAAAGTGGCAAGTTACCTGCTGTTCACCACCTCCATACATTGTATGTTAATACATACTGGTGGAACAAAGATTGGAAAACCCAATATACACTTCTGTTCAGAAATGGGGTGAGTAGGAGGCATCCGTTCACAGGACCTCAGTCATTCTAACTTTGAAGCCTTTCTGAAATCTTCAGGGCTTCCTGCCTTGTCGGTGGAGAATATTCTGCTGGGGTCCCGATTCTCCTCTCGGGAGGGCCTCCCCACCGTATGGCTGTTTTCAGCCCTTGGCTTTTCCCTCTTGATCTTGGCTTTGGCCTCTTCAATCACATCTTAAGTGTGTCCTGTGTGGGGGCTGAGCAGGTTTCTCTGCTGCTTCCTGACTTTACAGGATTGAGGTCTCTAGAGTTCTTTTAGGCCTTGAACAGCTTTCCCAGCCATTTTAGGTTCAGGCTCTTGGTTCCTTTGCCAGTACAACTCTTTTCCAAAGGAAATAGGTTTCTTAACTATTTTACTCTAGTTTATTTCCATATGCCCAACCTTCTGTTCTTGGTATCATACTTACATTCACTGTCTGCCTTTGTGTTGTGCATCCAGCCTTTCTTAATTGATTTAGTTGATGATACTTTGAACCTGTCAGGCTTTGGTGGGGAAGCCACACCTCTAGTGTCTTTCCTCCTGAGCTATTATTATAATAGAAAGAATTAATTAAGAAGCCACAACCTTAACTGCATCTTTAGTTGGAGACATCTTAACCATTTCAGAGTGTTAAGAGTGAGTGTGATGACCGTCACCCCGACGCTAAGTGCCAATTGGTCTTTTTCACTCAGAGGCCTTCTGAGTTGTATCATTTATGAAGGTTGGGGAGGAGAAGCAGCTGCTTTTTCCCAGCCCTGCAAGTCTGACTTGATGGACTTTATTCCCTTTCCTTTTTGTTTGTGAAGCAATTACTTTCTGAGCCCATCTCTCACTCTTTTCTGGGTTACACCCTTTAAACTTCAGCCAACAGTAGCCAGTACTCACCAGCACACGCTACTGACATTTGACCTTGAACCTCTTACATGAGATCCCCCAGTTCTTTGGGTATTTATCTGCCTTTCAAGTTATCATACATAATGGTTTTACCAAATGCTTTGCCAGCCTCCAAAATTTGTTTCCTCCTTGCTGCCTGGCCTCTAAGCCAGCATCACATTTTTGTTGCTATTGAAACCGCACTCCATGTTAAGCAGCTGTGAGAATGGGCCAGGTTCTGTTGCAGCAACAGACAATTCCCAAATCTCAGTGGTTTAAAGAACAAGGGTTTATTTCGTGCTCATGCTGTATGTCATTGAGGATTGGTTGTGTCTTCACTCTGGGACCTAGGCTGACAGATTGGCCACTACCTGGAATGCTTTGCATTGCCATGGGGAAGTTCTAGCAGGGGTGTCCAAAATTTTGGTATCTTCGGGCCATAAGGGAAGAACAAGAGTTGTTTTGGGCCACACGTTAAAGACATTGTGACATGTAATCACACACAAAAAAAATCTCATAATGTTTTAAGTAAATTTATGAGTTTGTATAGGGCCCCATTCATAGGCATCCTGAGCTGCATGGGGCCCGTGGGCCACAGGTTGGACACCCCTGTTAGAGGGTCTCATGCCTGCAACTTAATGCTCTGGTCTGGAAGTGATGACCTACTCATCAGTTCTCACCATTTAAGCAGATGCCCGTCAGCATTGTTTTTGAGCGTTATTCATGTCGAGACCTGTAACTCTAGTTGATTCAACTACTTACCTATAGCACCTGGTTTTATGAATGTCAGCTTCTAGTTTAGACACACCTCATTATGGAAGAAACCATTTTGAATGAGTAGATCAGTTTACTTGTTTGCATCTTCTTGTGCAGTTTGAACCTCACCTCCTCTGAACATCCTCGATGAACATTCTAGAAATTTAAAGACATGACATCTGGTGTAATATGGAGGAGAAAAGGATGAATGCAAACATTCTGTATCTAGAACCACCATCACTTCTGGCAAACACGGAACAGACTCTTAATCAGTGGTTCAGCTGAATTTATCAACACATCTGGATGTCCTGGGTTAAAGAAAAAATGAGTCATGAGTGATAGCTGTGCAGGGATGTTCTTCCATCCCCTTCTCTTCTGTCTCCATCTGCAGCTTGTGTATGGGAAGCTTAGATTTAGGGAGACCTCTTGATATCAGGAAGATAAATAAATAAAATTGTACATTTAAAAATATGACACTGTTCTGCCCTGGCCAGGTAGCTCAGTCGGTTAGAGTATCATCCCAGTACACCAAGGTTGTGGGTTTGATCCCTGGTCAGGGCGCATGCAAGAATCAACCAACGAATGCATAAATAAGTGGAACAATAAATTGATGTCTTTCTCTCTCTCAAAAAAAATCCATCAATAAAAATATGACACTTCTATAAAAGCATTAAAATGTGAATATAAGAGCATTCAGTTTTTCATGAAAGTAAGAAAGGAACATAGGTAAGTGAAAGCAATTTCTACTGCCATTTAAGCGAATGCAGCATTCCAATTCTATTCCTTTTTTACCTTAACCCAAACTGCTGATACAACATTTAACTGCATTTTTAAAACTTGACACTTTTCCCACTGTTCTGTTGAGCTGCCAGCGAAAGCTTTGAAATGGCTGAAAAATGAGCTGGAGGTGAAACAGGAAGAAGAAACCAGGACTCTAAACAACTTACATAATGCTTAGGTGTCCCCTGTTGTGTTTTCAAAAGTGAGACTTCTTTGCAGTGGCCTGTACTTACAAATACTCAGCCAAACAAAAGGCCATGTAGGGACTCTTCATCCCAGAGGGCCGGTGACAGCTGTGGCTGGGTGAATACTGGGTTTCTGGTACAGAACTAGACTATTTTCTGGGTTTCACACTGCTTGTTCTGTGCATTCTGTGCTGAGATGTCTCCTAATGTTCATTATCACTGAATCTTTTTAAATTTACTTCTGTATGTTCTAGGTGTGGGATTTGCTCCATCCCCTCCCCTGACCTCTAGCCTCCACCCTTGCAGCCTGCTCATCTTGGCACCATCTAAGGGTGGTAACAGCTCGGAGGGGTGGGTTTATCTACACTTCTGCAGGCTCATGTAATCACAAACACACCGGGGGCTTCCTTCCATCCTCTGTCCCTTCCTCCTTTTCTTCTCTTTCCCCCTCTCCTCCTCACCTCAAACCAAATAGGGTAAATAAATTATTTATACTTCTATGAGTCTTGGGTTTTCTCATTAGCAGAAAATTGGGGATATCTCTCCAGGCAGCTGGTATAGGTCTCACTTATTCTATTTTAATGGCTGCCCAGTATTCCGTGGTTTGGAAGGTACACATTTTATTGAACAGTTTCCTTGTTAAAGAGCATGCACTTTTGTTTCTGGTTTTTGTTTATTTTTAATTTGGCTGCTCCAAAGGGTGCCACAATGAACATTCTGATACCTATCCTTCAGTACTGGTGATTTTTTAAAATAAGATTCAAGAGAGGGATTAGCTGGGTGAAAAATGTATATGCACTTTTAATTTTAATGGGTGTTGCCAGAGTCTTTCCAAAATGGTCATCCCAGCAGTGTTCCGGAGTACCCTTCCCCCATCTTCCCGGGTATAGGTGCCTACCCTACTTTGATAAGAATGGACTGTAACTGCAATGCTGACTGCATAGCCCAGCCACCTGTTGACATGCCATAGAGTATTTCATTAGTTTGAAAGTAGGGCTCTGGTTAACCTATATGATGAAGGGTGGTTGTGATTAATTTTTATACTTCTTAAAGAATCCATACAAAATTGATAGTAGGGAGGGAATTGGAGACCATTCTAATGTAATCCACTTTTCACAGCTAAGGGAGTCCAGTCGAGGCCCAGAGAGGTGGAGGGAGTCACAGGGAGCTAGCTGTTTCTGGAAAGCAGTTGTTCTGAATCCCGGTTCAGGGCTTCGTCTTTTACCTACACTGTGGACCATGCTGGTGGCTCAGTGAGTCTTAGAGAGTAGACCAAGAAACATCATTTGGGAGCTGAATTGATTAGTAGGGATGAGCTGTTGCCACGTTTCTATTACCTTCTGCTGGGAAGAGCAAGCTGCCCTGCCTACACTGGGCTGTGTGGGGTTTGCTTTGCAAAGATAAGAAGCCATTTGTTGTTAGCTTGGTTTGATCAGTGGAGTTTGTCGATCTTAATCTTTTGGGAGTTTGGAATTCTGTGTTCACATACTGTTGGAGTTACTGCTTTCCCAGTGTGGAGCAGCTACAGCTAAATGGCAGCATTATGCACAGGAAGGAAGATTCTGTGTGCAGGGGTGGCTTCCTCCCGTGTCCGGCACCGTCCTCCCTCCCCAACACACGGATGGAGAGGGTAGTGGGCACTGAAAGGGACTTTGGCAGGTCCCGCTTATGTTCCTGGCAATGCAATCTCTAGGCATAATATGCACAGTTTGACCAGGGCTCATAAGTTTGTTCTCTTGGGCTATATTTTATTTTCTAAAAACAGTCATTTTAGCTCCCTGGGTCTTTACTCAGTTTTAATATTACAGTTTCAGATTTAGCCCCTGCTGTCTGCTGAGGGAAGGAAAAGGGAGGCTCCAGATTCTGGCTACACATTTGGGTTTGCTTTCTGTTCATTGCACAGAATTTGACAGCACAGCATCCGCTTTCCAGGTTGCCTCTAAATAAAGTCCGGCTGGTTCAGGAGCTCAGCCAGTTCTCTTAACAACAGTAAAAATAAGTACAATGGAGATTCATTTTGTCAGTGGCTATGGTTCTTCTGGTTTAGTAGTTCTCAAGCCTGTGGACTGGAACCATGGGGAAACTTTTTAAAAAATACTCCTGCCCAGGTCCCACCCCTTGAATTACATCAGAATTCATGGCAAAGGGGACCAGAAATTGGAACGTGAAAGGCAATTGTAATATGCAGCTGGGTTGAGGAATTCTGGGTGGGCCACTTGAGAGGGAGAGTGTCTCTGCTTAATGAAGAAAGAAAGCAGATGTAATAGGAGCTGTTCTCTTTAGAATTCAGCCACCGTAGGGACCATCGTGTCTGCCCATCATCTCTCATAGCCTGCTCTTTCTGCTTCCTGCTTATTCGGTCGATTAAAGCAGTGGAGTTATGCCTTATAAAGTCAGCTCACAGAGGCAAAAGTCAAATGCTATAAAAATTATCATTGAAAAGTGCCCTAAGAAGGCACCATGAGGGTTAGAAATCAAATCACTGTCTTTTGGTACACCCAGCATAGCTGGCTTCTCCTCTGGCATCAGAATAGGTCAGTGTTATCAATAGGGCTGAGATTCAGATAAAGTAGTTAGCCTTTGGGAGCCATGATGTATGCGACATATGTACCTATTAAGTATTGGAGCCGCACCCGTCTTGGTGAGATTCTCAAGCTCTGGGAAGCACCTGGGAACGGAGACTGGCTTAGGTTAGGGAGCTGCACAGCTCTATTTCTCGTCTCAGTGCGTCTCGATGCAGGCTGTAATTGAGTGGAGTGTGGACGGAGTCACAGGCACCGTTTAAATTGTGAATTTCTCCTTGCCTGTTGTACAGAAAGGTGGATGTTAAATGCACATTTGGGTGTGACACCGTGGCATTTCGTGATTGAATATTAAAAAATCGGGTATTCCGTTGCACGTATAGAATTCATCGGCACTCTGTCTTTCTGTCCTCTAGCATTTCCGTGGTTTGGCATGGACATCGGTGGAACACTGGTTAAGTTGGTCTACTTTGAGCCGAAGGATATTACAGCTGAAGAGGAGCAAGAGGAAGTGGAGAACCTGAAGAGCATCAGGAAGTATTTGACTTCTAACACCGCTTATGGGAAAACTGGGATCCGAGATGTCCACCTGGAACTGAAAAACTTGACCATGTGTGGGCGCAAAGGGAACCTGCACTTCATCCGCTTCCCCAGCTGTGCTATGCACCTGTTCATTCAGATGGGCAGCGAAAAGAACTTCTCCAGCCTTCACACCACTCTCTGTGCCACAGGAGGCGGGGCTTTCAAGTTCGAAGAGGACTTCAGAATGGTATGTGGGTTTGTCTTTGTTAAAACAACAAAACCGCCTCTTAGAGAAAGAAAGAAAACCTTTATATGTCCATAATTGTGGCATCTCATCCCAAAGAACTAGATTACTACTAGCCTTGGGGTTTTGGACAAGTTTACTTCACCTCTCTGCCTCAGTTTCCTCAGCTATATGAATATTTACTATTTCATGTAGGGTTGTTACATGAAAGATTATATGAGGTAATACATACTCAGCGCTTTGTTAATATCAATAAATATTAGCTATCATCATCAGTTTTGTTATAATTACTCCTGCACAGTATGCTAAAGAGAAGATGATATAAAACGCCCTTCTGAAGTATTTTAGAGATTTTCATAAATACTACCGTTTTTTGAAAAGCATAATCACTGTGCCGGTTTTATAGATATACAGACTGAGGCCCACAGGAAAGCCTTTCTATAAATCGTAATAAAAATGATTCCTTCTGTCTCCCCATTTGCACTCTCTTTTTATTTTATGAATGTCATTCAGAAGTTTTACTCACAAACAAAAATGAACTCTTTGATATTATTTAAAGGTGAACTCCTTTATTAATGAACACAACTTGGGGAGTGTGGTGCTGTGTAGTAAGACTCATGCTGTATCCTGACTGGCACTGCTTTTCAACCCTGGGTTGTCCATTTGGATTGGACACATTTGCCTAAATGGAAAGTATAAGTGAGTGACATGGAGCCCAAACTTTCTCTTTGTTTAGCAATCCCTTAATGCCTATGTGTTCCAGTTTTCCCATCTCTGCAGTCAAGGTCATCTCCGTACTGTCCAGCCTCATCTCACTGGGAATAAAGTGAGAAAAAAAGTAGGTGGAGAAAGTAAAGGAAACTAGATTAACAAAAGTGACTGAACATAGGAAAAGGAAAGGTTGGACAATTGGAAGATTAGTCTTGCCAGAAAGTTGGAAACATAGTGAGGCAAGATGTAAAATACATATTCTCAGAGCCTAGAGTACAAAGTAGTGGCATTTTGTCATGGAAGTCATGTATATGGGCTGCTGAAGTGAGCACTGTCCTGGAACTAATGTAATCCAGTCTTCTCATAAAGTCTGTCATTAATGAATAAATTAATGAGTCAATGTGTTATTCATGGTAATTAGCTATACGTGAAAATTTTATTTCTATTGTCAAAGCTAACATCGTTTATCTCTTTGATTATACACGAAGTAGTTTCTACAGAGGAGTCCTACCACAGGACCCTCAGTGAGACTGATTATACGCACGTCTTGGCTTCTTTCTTTTATGTCCCCTCTCCCTACCCAGCAGTAGAATTTGACACTGCCACCTACTTAAATAATTCATGGGATCTTTTCCCATCAAAGAGGCCCAATGATCAAAGAGTTTTAAAACTGGGATCCAGGAACATGAAAATTAAATTTGAGCTCATAATCAAAAAAGCATTGAACATGAATTCTAGTCCTGTGTCTTCATTTAACTGGCCAGCTGACTTTGGGTGAGATATGTCCCTCCTATGGGCCTCAGTTTTATCATCGGATTTTTAGGACATCAGAACTAGAAGTGATCTCTGGAGAACAGAAAGTGAGCATTCTTGTGCTATATGGATAAGAAAGCTAAAGGTAAAGAGAGATGAAGAGGTCCCAGGAGTGGCCCCTAGGTAATATCTGAGCTATTTTCTGCACCTCATTTTTGATTCATACAGAAGGAATGCTGACCCAACCCTCGTGCTGTGAACTCTCTGGGTCACTCAAGGACACCCTACTGTCCATCTCCCCTGGGGAGCCTGAAGTGAACCATGGTGACTTGGAGCATTTATGTAATGTCTGTTAATGCCTCCATCCCTCCTCTGGGGTAATGTGTGTTTGGGAGGAAGTTACTCAATAGACGTTGGCCCTGAGCAAGTGTGTTTCTCAAGGTTGTGAACTGAGAAAAGTCATACATTATTACAACCAAGGTAAAAAAGCCTCTGCTCCCTCGGGCAGGCTGTTGGAGCCTAATGAATAGACTGGAGCAGAGAGCAAGTTTGAAGTACAGTCACGTGCGCTTCATGGTGGGGACACGTTCTGAGAAATGTATCATTAGGTGACTTCACTGTTACGCAAAAACATCATAGAGTGCACTTAACACAAATCTATCTGGTATATAGCTTAGCACTGTGTGGTCTAATAGCCTATTGCTTCTGGGCCACAAGCCTGTTTAGCATGTTGCTATACAAAACAGCATGAGATTAAATCAAGCACCAGAGAAAATGATGCAATCTTGAGATGTGGTAAGCACCAGATGTGTGAGGCTGCTGCTGGCATAACATGGCATACTGTTTTATAGCAAAGTTATTATTTTTGTAAGTAGAAAGCATGTAGTCTAAAATAGCAGTAAGAGTAGAACATACATAGAGCAGGAACAGTCATTTTTTTCATTACGAAATATTACCCACTGTCCAGTAATTGCATGTGTTACACTTTTGTATGACGGGCAGCACAGTAGGTGTTTCTGCACCAGCAGCACCACAAGGACATGAGTAATGTCTTGCACTAGCACTTTACCACGGCTATGGTGTCACTAGGCAATAGGAAATTTTCAGCTCCATTATAATCGTATGGGACCACCATCATTCACGCTGCCCTCACTGACCGAAATGCTATGTGCCACGTGACTGTATTAGCCAAACAGCCCGGCCAGGCAGAACATTCACCTTTAAAAGAAAGTGCATGGCTGCCTCCTGTTTCCACGCTCAATCTTGGCCAAAGTGAAGGCAGAATTGAAGAAGACCGATCTCTTCCCATGGCCTTTTGTCAGTGCACCACCTGATATGCCCTTATCCTTCCAAAGTTTTTGAGGAGGAATAGGTTTTATCATCTTCTTTCCTAAGCATTCATTTACTCACTCAGCAAGTACTTATTGTGTTCCTCTGTGCCAAGTACTGTCAAGAACAAAACAAAGCCTCTGCCCTCCTTAAAGTTATATTCTTGTGCACGGAACTGACCAATCATCAAATAAGCTAGTGAATATAGAGTAAAGCGAACGACAGTAAGTGGAGAGACAAGCAAGGCAAGGGGGGTAGGGGGTACTGGGTGGTCTCTGTGTGATGAGTTAATGTCACAGCAGGGACGGGAAGAGGCAATAAAGCAACCAGGCCAGTATCTGGGAAAGAGCATTTTAGGTAGAGAGGGTCCCTTGGGTATGTTAAATCCAAGCTCTTCTCCTTTCTGGAATAGGAAATTGAAGGTGCTTACTTTGTCGTAAAGGATCAATGTATGCTACTGTACATATTAAACAGTCTGACAAACATATGTGTAAAGTCCTATCATTGTTATTGTGCAAAACCCCTGTTTTTGGTATCATACAACTTTGCAGGTATGTGTTTGAAAAATCTGACTGATTAGGACTAACTGAAGATGTTTAGCAGACCCTGAATCGTTAGCAATTATGTCAGGTGACTGTGTCCTTTTCATACATAGTAAATGTACTTAAACTTCACTATTCTTCATCCAATTTAGAAGCTACAAGACAGAGCTATGAACCATGAGACAAACATTAAATTAGACCCCAGCGTAGAACACTTTTGGTTGAACAAAGCTGCATTTCTTTCTTCCCTTCTTCTTTCCTTCTTTTTTCCCCTTCCTTTCCTCCCTCCCTCTCTCCCTTACTCCCTCCCTTCTTGTAAGATTTTGGGATCACTATCACAAAAATTTCCGACTCACGAAAGTTAGCCTTCAAAGTTGATAAGACATTGGTAAGCCAATGAGGAATGCCACCATTCAGAGGGACCCTCAGGGGAGAGGCCCTGGAGTGGCTGTGTGCCAGGACATTTCACACCGTACGTGCTTCAGTTGCTTCCTGCTCCTGCCCACTGCTGTGACTAGAGAACCTGCCAGAATACTTCACGTACCAAATCTCATGTTCTCACCCACAGCTATACTCTCTAATGTTCATGAAAGTATTATTTAGAAGGCACAGTGTTCTTACGATAACATTAGAGAAAAAATTATCTTTTTTGTCCACCTAGCTCTTCATTAGAACACATAGCTTTCCTTGTGAGTTTTTTTTTAGTCCCAAGACTAACATTAATTTGAAATTAGAAGTCACTTTAGCTTTAATTACTATAAAAAATCAAAAGACCTGCCCTCTGAACAAACAGGATATAACAACAAACTTATTTGTTAGACATGAGATTTAGGGAAGACAAAAAGATCTTCTGATTGTTTCATTACATTTTTTTTTAAGATGTGAGGACTTAAGAATTGGCCTTCCTTGATGGAACAATCTAAAAAAAATTAATAATGGCGGAAAAGTCATCTGGAGGGGGTAGAGTAGTTGTGGATATGTGATATTCTAAATCTAAATTGA
The DNA here is from genome assembly GCA_007922815.1 of Macrotus californicus. Lineage (NCBI taxonomy): Eukaryota > Metazoa > Chordata > Mammalia > Chiroptera > Phyllostomidae > Macrotus > Macrotus californicus. Next base: position 29,265 of record VMDR010003878.1, on the reverse strand, counting down.
CCATCCAAGAATATTTTTAACTTGGTTTCTGTTATTAATCTGGGGACTGATTTGTGATAGTGTAGGAGGAGCATAAGGTTTGGTAGATAGGGTCATTTTCCACTTCGTTCTGGCTTTATACTCTTGACCACTCATGCATGGCCCCTTTTACGTAACTGGGTATGTGGGGGAAACGCCATCTTTGGGGATCTGCTGTATTCCTCACTCACAGAACGTGTTTGAAATTCATCTCTCAGGTCTCCTCTGTGCAGAGAAAGTGCCTTTAGTGTAATTTGTAATTCAGAGGTAACGATTTTATGTACAAATTGTTCTTGGTTTAAGATGACTTTTTCTGCTATTTCCAGTGATTTATGGAGCCAGCGTCAGCAAAAGCACCTAGGGAAATATAAGGTGTCGTACAGATGTGTATCTTACCATTTCTGAGATACAATTTGGAGACTCATTTTTCAACTCCAGGAGACTGGGAAAACTGGTTGGGGGTAGGTCCACAGAATACCCCATGTGGAGTATGGGAATGTGGAACCTGTAGGGGTGGTTTTTAGCAGATTCATTTATTTGTTTAGCTGTTTAATTATTTTTGACAGACTGAGCTGGAGCACATAAAGTGAGCCCTTTCCAGTTGTATCCTGACCAAGCTTTGTGTTTGGGATCCATATTTTTTCTAATTTTACCATGCAGGGAGTCACTGATAACAAAGAAAACTAAGCCCAGAGCAAATGTTTCTCTGTAGCAGGGATCTCGACATGCTGTTCTAGGCTTTCTACAAAGTTGGTTCAATTGACTAATGACCCGCAAAGTCTGAACAGTAACTTCATCTTGTTTTGAGTTTTAGACGGCGTGTATAAAAGTCCAAGTAAGGACTGGACTCATTGCTTACACGGGAAAACCCATCCTTTTGCCCGGGTGGTGAAGACTTCTGAGGGAGGTCTCTAAGGGTCTCAATGAAAGTGACTCATATCTCTGTTTCCCAGTTTGGGGAGGTATGACCTCAGGCTTCAGAAATCTTCATCCTTCAGTACAATGTGTAGAAGAGATGTTTGTTTGCTGCTAGTGCTTTCTTTGAAAATGATTTCGAGGGGAAAGGTGAAATAGCAATGTTTTCTTGGCTTAATTTGCCCTAAGAAGCTTTTCTTCTCCCCTGGCATAGTTTCAGGATGTCCAGCGGGACAGACTGTGTCTCTGTCCATGTGTGTGATGTTGTCTCTGGATGTGGCTATCAATATTGTTGACTGATCTCTGAGTAATTATTAAACGGGTTAACCTATGATTGCAAGACTGGCTGATGAAATTGCTACCTTTCAGTTTGGGATGATCCAAGAGGTGATAACTTTACTGTTTCAGTTTAACAAATGTTGAGCAATCATTACGGACAGGCCTTTGAACATGGTGCTGAGGGGCACCCAATGAACCAGAAAACAAGCCAGATTGTGACTGATGCTCTAAGTATAACAAAGGATGCTGAGGAATCCAGGACTGAGAAAGTAGCATTTGTACTGCTGTGTCTTTCTTTAGTCTTTTAGGTCTCCAGATGATTTTATACTTCTGGCATAACCCCCTTAAAATGTATATAATTGCATGCATCTCACACTGAAGTTTCACTTGTAAAAAATGAAATGTTTGGAAGTCCTTATGAGATGGATTTAATTTCTAACCAGTTATCACTTAGAATGATGGTTTCTGTGTATCAAGAAGAGCTCTACGCCCTTGGTGGTAACCTGTTCTGACTAGTTCTGTTCTGCAGGGACAGCTTCAGTGGATTTTGTCAAGTGGGAAATTGAGATCAGTGACGGAGTCAAAAGTTTTCTTCTAGCTGTTAACTTTTGTGATGAAGGTGATGCCCCTTTCGGCAAAATATCTTAGTGCTTGTGTAAGTGGTTTCCAGATCTCAGAAGTAATACCTGTTGTGAATGAAGACAAGAGAAGAACAGCACGTGTCTGGGAGATATTTGCGGGTTGTGTCACGTAGGGAAAGCTATTGAAGCTCTATGAGCCTTAGCCATAGAATGAGGATAATAGTTCCTACTTACAGGGTTTTTGTGAGAGTTAAATGATCTAATATAAGGGCTTGGCATGAAGTGAACAATAAATACCAGTTACTATTTTCTTAAAGAGATTTTTAAAAATCTAAGTTAGATATTATAAGTTATCTTTCTCATTGATTGATTCATATTCTGTTGGTGATGGCTCGATTTTTTTTTTTTTTGTCCATGGAAAATGAGCATCACCCAGACGTTTGGACCAGCGGTGATACTGTTCTTGAGGATCATGAGTTAGACTTTTGAGGATGCAAAGTGGCCGCTCACTCCTAAGGCTAGCCCATAGCCAACTCACTCCCCTTTACCTTTTGCCCTCTGTACCTAGGAGAATATGAGTTTTGTCCCATTAGAATGTGAAAGGACACTTTGAAGCTACCCCAGCCATTAATAAAAAAAGCCACCATTTGTTGAGTCCCTTGTACATACCAAGCCCTGTGTAAGCATTTTACATATGCTGTTATTATTATGTAACTTTTGCAACAACACTAGGCAGTGGGTATTATTATACCCATTTTACAGATGAGGAAACTGAGGCTTGAGAAGTTAAGTAACATGCCCCACATTCCTTAGTTTTAATCCCATAAGTATTAGAGCCAGATTTCAAAACCAGGTCTGTCTAACTCTAAAGCCCAGGCCTGAGAAAAGGAGAGTTGGACTTCGTGGGCTAAGGAGATTGTCCTCCGCTCCCAGGCTCAACGTGCTACCCTGGGGACCTCATGTCCCGCCAAGGAAGTGTAGGATTCCTGCTGCTTTCAGAACATTCTCACTCTCCTCACCCTGTGGGAAGCCCCTCTCTCAGTGGTATGCTGTGTGTGTTTCCTGTGGCTGCTGTAATAAATTACCAGTAACTTAGTGTCTTAAAACAACAGAAATGTATTCATTTGTAGTTCTGGAGGCCAGAAGACCAAACTCAAGGGGTTGGCAAGACCACATTTGCTTCAGAGGCTACTGGGAAGATGCCATTCCTTGCCTCTTTCAGCTTCTGGTGGCTATTGGCATTCCTTGGCCTGCGGTGCAGCCCTCCAGTCTCTGCCTTCATTCTCACATGGCCTCCTCCTCTGTGTCCATCAAGTCTTTCCTGTGTGTCTCATAAAGAAGCTTGTTATTGGAATAACAAGGATAATCCAGGATGTTCTCTTCATCTCAACATCCTTAACATAATGACATGGACAAAGACCCTTTTGCCAGATAAAGTAGCATTCACAGATTCTGAAAATTAGGACATGGACATTATCTTTCAGGTGCTACCCTCCAACCCACTACACATGCTAATGAGATGCTTTTTCAGCAGCCAGACAAGCTACCGTCCTCTAGCTTGCACTGTGGGCAGGCAGGATGTCCGATGTCCAGTCAAGGCTAATTACCAACAAGATTGTACGACTTGGTATTTCAGGGTGTTGCTATACTTTTCATGTTAATAACACATTTTTGGTCCAGCTAAAAGTCTCTGGCGCTCCCCCAAAGGTCGTGGCAGCCTTTCTCATAGATTTTGTTCTCTTGCAGATCGCGGACCTGCAGCTCCATAAACTGGATGAACTGGATTGTCTGATTCAGGGCCTGCTCTACGTCGACTCTGTTGGCTTTAATGGCAAGCCGGAATGTTACTATTTTGAAAATCCCACAAATCCCGAATTGTGTCAAAAAAAGCCGTACTGCCTTGATAACCCATACCCTATGCTGCTGGTGAACATGGGCTCAGGTGTCAGCATCCTAGCGGTGTACTCCAAGGACAACTATAAAAGAGTTACAGGGACCAGGTAAACATGGTTTTTGCTAGGAGAGCCTTTTTGCACTTAAACCCAGGTTTCTTCCTCGAAGGACAGTTTACAAAAATGTTATTTATATTGAATACATTTTTAAAAGAAAGCTCTTACCCTCTATCAACCAAAAATGATGTATTAGATATGTTCTGAGGGTGATGTATATAAAGGTTAATAAAACAGTCCTTACCCTGTTGGAAACTGATCGGGTTGAGGGGTGAAGGGTCATACACATCAGAAGTTTTCCCAAAATGCAGTACATATTAAGTCCCAATGAATGGCAGGGACAATAAGCACAGTAGAATCTGGGTGGAGGAACACAGGGAATGGCCATGGGGCTTCCAAAGAAGCCGTCTTTTGGAGCCACCTTGGCACCTAGCTCCAGATGAATTGCTTGAGATGACACATCATTCCAATCAGTCACACAAAATGGGTTTATGAGGAATGCTTGTTCCCCTCAGGTAAATGCTCCGGCTGAAAAGTGGAGTAGTTGGCATATCTCGCGGGGAATTTTGGAAGGGACAGGAAAACTGCACTGTCGCTGCAGCTGGGTAGAGCACCTTGTTGTTCGGTGCAGACACTCCCAAGGGCAGGTGGGTTCAGCCTCCTCTTCATGGGGATTGAACACAGGAAAAGGATCGGGGCTCAGAAATCTAAGAAATCCTGGTAGAAACAAAATTAAACAGGTTTTTCTTGCTTCTAAGAGAACAATTTGGTTTGAATGTTTCTCCAACTTACTGGACCACAGAACCCATTTGGAAAGCCATGTGGAATGTGGTTTGGGACATGGTATTGAAACCATTGTTTGTGACAGATGACGATACCATGTAAATTCTCTGGGCCTCAGTATCCCCATTTGTGTCATGAACGGGGTTGTTTCTTAGTCTCTCCAGGCTTTCAAGTACTGAAGTCCTGCAGTACTAATCACCCACTAGGGTGGCAGTACTGCTTTCTGCTCTATCTCCTTGACTTGTGATGGGTCTGTATAAATCTGGGGTTCACTGCTGGGGAAAGGAAGAGTTCTCACCCCAGGGGATTTTGGCAGTTTCTAGAGACATTTTTTTAGTTGTCACGCTGGAGGTGAGGTGTGACTCGCAGCTCATAGATAGAGGTTAGGGAGCCCCCCTACAACAACAACTAAAAATACTAAGTCCTAAACATCAATAGTGCTAGTGTGGAGAAACCGTGGCGCGCGTGTGCGCGCGCGCTCTCTCTCTCTCTCTCTTTCACACACACACACACACACACACACACACACACACACACACACACACACATTCTGATTGAATCCTGCTTGTGTCCAGAACATAGGTTTGGTGTGTAAGTTACTTGCCCCCGGGCATGCATTTGCTCGCTGAGAATACAGAGCCAAGCTCACTTGCCCACACAAGAATCACAACCGACCCCATGGCCTCATTAGGACGGTCGGGTGCATTAGAGACAAATGAACATTTCAGTGCAGCTGGTTTTACCTTAGAGAGTGATCTTCTGATAGTGGTACCATTTTAATTGGTAGAGCTAATCCAAATGTAAAGACAAACTAAACATTTTCCACAGTTACAGATATTTATAATTTTGTTACTCAATTCTTAAATTCATGAATTGCAACACAAGTAAACTTCCTCAAACTTGGAGCTTCCAGGGATTTGGGTCATCTTCCTGAATAGCTGCTAAGGAACTAATTGTGGTGTTTGGCTTCTATTCCACATGTAATAATAATTTTAGCTACTGGTTAATGCCCACTAGTGACCAGGGCTTTGTGATCATCAACAAACCTGTCTTGATGTCCAAGCTTAGCTACAAGATCCCTGGAACCAGTAGTTTTGGAAATGTGACACAGGAAACTGAATGTGAATAAAGAGCCCTTTCAGGGGCTGCCACTGGCAGGGGAGGGGAATGAGACATCAGTTCTGGGCCCCAGATCCTTCTCTCTCAACTGGAGTTGTCCTACCAAAGTTGCCTTGGGATCCACATTAGAAAACCACTGACATAAACTATTTGATCAGCCGTGTGCCTCAGTGTGTGGAACACACTTTGGGAAGCACTGGTGTAAGTAAGCACAGGGCTTAAACTTTGAGTGTTGCCACTAATGTGAAATCATATCTTAACTCCAGGTTTTATACCTTATTTTCTCATCAAACATGTTTATTTTAAGAAGCCACATCATTGCAGAATATCAGGTTTCTTTTAAACGTGATTTCTGATGCTTTGCTTCAGTCTTATGTGTAATTTTATTGCATCCTAGATTGGCTAGCAGCATTTTTTTTCTATTGACACAGCTCCAGTTTTACTCCAGGAGTCAATGAAAAAAACAGGAGTTTACAACTGATATTGTTAGAATGTGTAGTCTGTTCAAAGAGGAATGTAAAAAATGTTGAAACTTCGGAGAGTTGCAATAAGCTTATTTCATTGTTTGGGAATCTATTTTAAGGACACAAGCTGTCAGTAATTGAAGGTTTCTTCTACTTCTCCCCCAAATCCTTCACTCTAAGCTTGTTGGGTTTAAAAAAAATGATCACACGTAATAGCTATTTCTAGCAATATGCTGAGGGTGTTACTGTGTATCTGCTCAAACAAAGAGATGTGTCTGATCATGAGCAAGAGAATCACTTGATTAAATAATCAAGTTCGCAGGCTGGGGGTATTAATAAAGTGCTCTTCTGCGACTGAGTTCTTTCCTCCGCTCTGCAGGTGCCAGCTGTGCAAATGCATGCTTGCTTTCCCCATCGGCTCCGAGTCTTTGTCTGGAGTCACCTGTCATTTCCCAGTCATGCAAAGCACTTGTTCTTTCTCACTCATACCAACACATCAGTTGATGAGTTGCCTTCTTTCTAAGTCAGCCAATATCTTCAGTTGCCTGTGTTTGGAGTAGGTTGTTAAATGCCTTGATTAATACCAGTATCTGATGTTCAAAGAAAGGTTGTGTCGATGAAAGCTAAAGCTAGAAATAGGAGCAAAAACTTAAAATATATGCTTAGAGAAAACAAGACAAACCCGACTGGCAAGCACACAAGAGTGTTCCCATTAAAACACAGTAGCTTTCTAGGGTAGACTGAAACTGACAACACAGAAGTAAGTGAAGACAAAACTTTCCTAGGGGAGATCCGGTTTCTACTGACTGTGTTGTCATGGCAACAGTGTCCATGGAGCTCTTCATGTCCTCACCGTAGGGCCCCTACAGTGTGGATAGCTACTACTGGTGGTGCCTAGCTACACGGTTTTCATGAGAACCCTTAATTTTCATCAAGTATGTATTTCTGTAAGAATCGTTAGTTAAGAAATATTACATATGGTTTTGCTTTAGATGCGGTTTAAAGAACTGTGTGCCTATCTACAATCTGGTACCTTGTTAGTGGTTATGGACAGTAAATATACTTTACCCTAAATTTTCTTTTCTCAAATTTAAGTTAAAGATCACCTTAATGTCAACCTGAATTTTTCTCTTAGAATTAGAAGCCAGTATGCAAACACATCAGGGGTTTCCAGGGCTGACAGCTCTTGGAGCTGCAGGACAAATTGTTGTAAGCAATTTACTCTTCACATTTCCCATTTGTTGTGGTAAATGGAGAGTCAAATCCATGGTAACGGCGGTGCTCCTTGTCCTACCTGGAGTTCCCTGGTGATGGCTTCATTCCAGATCTGCTTTTCTTTCCCGTAGGTAACTTTGATATTGATGCACAATTGAGTTCGTTCTCAACTATCATAATCAGTTTCTAATTTTGTTTAAAGAGACTTTTAGAGGAACTCCCCCCCACCCCAAAACAATCAAAAGCATGTGTTTTTAAATTTTATTTATCTTTAGAGAGAGGAGAAAAACACTGATGTATGAGAGGCACATCAATTGGTTGCCTCTCACAGGGGAGCTGGGGACCTGGCCCGCAACCCAGGCATGTGCCCTCACTGGGAATTGAACCGGCAACCCTTCAGTTCACAGGTCAGCACTGAAGCCACTGAGCCACATCAGCCAGGGCAACAGTCCAAAGCTTTTAAAACAGTTTGAACCTTGAAGCCATTTTATGATCCTTTTGACTGTTTTTGACTCTCGGTGGTAAGTAAAATATTAATAATTTTTCCAGAGTCTACTAGAAAAAAATACAGTGTGAGACCAGTCAGTGGCTTCCTTTCGGAAATTCCCAGGGAGGTTAAATGAGGTTATCTAAGCTGAAGTGAGGTCAGGTGAAAGGTACAGCTTTTGGGCTGGCTATTCCTGGCTCAGTCCTAGGCCAGTTTTGTCATCAGGGTTTGGTTCCGTAGACGCGGACATGCTTCATGTACACACAGTTTCTTTTCCTAAGTATTTGTACTCCCCCTACCTACATGGTGGCGCAAATGTAGGTTTACAGTTGTTCACGTGGCAAATAATGCAATAGTTAATAAATAATGAGAATAAACTCTGTGTTTCACATCCTCCCACCTGTAAACCTACTTTTGCCCAATCCTGTGTATATGTTAAATATATATTAGTCATTTCTCTGGTTATTTGCTGCTTTCAGACCCCCAAATAAGAGCGATCATGATTTGGCCTCATTTCATAGGCAGGAGACTGAATGGAGCCCTTAGGGTAGTGGCTAAGTTGAAGGTCTCACAACAGAAATCAGTGAGAATCTCTCTGATTTTGCTCTTAAATTCAGGGGCAAGTTTTCCTTGATGTTTCTTTTTAGTCTCTGCCTTCTTTTTTAATCCAATCTACCCTAGCGCTCTTTTGCACCCCTAGCACTTTAATTCGAGTGCCTCTTGGTTTTCCCTGATTTTATTTCCCTATATTAGTAGTCTTGATGTCATTGGGGACTTGGATGGGCATATCTTTAAGTAAAATTTAAAAATAAACCTTATTGTTCCTTCAGTCTTGGAGGTGGAACATTCCTAGGCCTATGTTGCTTGCTGACTGGTTGTGAGACCTTTGAAGAAGCTCTGGAAATGGCAGCTAAAGGCGACAGCACCAATGTTGATAAGCTGGTGAAGGACATTTACGGAGGAGACTATGAACGATTTGGCCTTCAAGGATCTGCTGTAGCATCAAGGTAGAGACTGAGTAGCTAGGAGCAGTAGTGATTAAACACAAGGCAACCTCTCCACCCTGGCTATTCATTTAGTTATTTTTAAAGATCTTAACCCATCAGGTGCAACTATTTATGGGATCGGAGCTCTGATTTGATCTCCTGCCCTTTATGAAGCACTGAGATGTTTAGCTCTTGATGCTTGTGCTTAAAATAGGGCAGCTTTGAAAGAAGGTTCTGGAATACTGCAAAAGTTTCCTGTTTCATTCTTGTCTAGATATCTAGAGGCATTAAAAAAAATTTTCCCCATTAATAGCCATGCTATTTTGTTCCTATTAAGAAGAGAGCAGCCAACCATTCATACTGTAATCCTGTCTGCTTGTAAATCATGGCAGCGAGTCAGGTCACATGAGGCTGACAGTTATTCATACAGCTTTCCACAGCACGGTGGTGGAAGTGTGGGGCCTGCCTGAGGATGATTTTGAACATTCTCACTAATATTTCCAACATAGCTTTGGCAACATGATGAGTAAGGAAAAGCGAGAGTCCATCAGCAAGGAAGACCTCGCCCGAGCCACACTGGTCACCATCACCAACAACATTGGCTCCATTGCTCGGATGTGTGCATTGAATGAGGTAAGGCCTTAACCCAGGGAAAGCCATGTGCCATTCCTACTCATCACCTCCAGGAGTCAGTGATTGACCCTTACAAAACTACCACCCTTGGGAAGCCTACCCTTTGTTGTAGTCACAGCTTGTAGAACTAGGAGGGTGTGTGGTGGGAGAGGAGGAAGGATACGTATTCTAAGTAGGCCCTGGATAATAATGAACAAAAGCATCCAACCATGGAAGAAACACGATAAAATAACAGCTCATGCCTTAGCTTCTCTAACCATCATTATTACCATGTACCTCCTGAAGCGTGAGGAAAAGAAAGCTTTGTGCACCCTTGCAAATATTTGTGTGTGAAGCATTCCACTTGCGATATTTGATATTCTCTCTGCTTTCAGCTTCTTTACAGTGTTGCCTTGTGGCATGGAGTTCAAGCAGCATTGTACAGGGCTATCAAAGCACAGAGAGCTCGCTACAGCTGAGGCCGCCAGAGCCCCAGGGACAGGAAGGGGTAGAGCTGGACACAGGCAAAGCTTTGGTAACATGGTTGAAAATACTGCAAATTTCCTTTGGGAAAAAAAATGGAACCCTTTCCTGAAATACAAAGTGTGTAAAGTGGACCAGCTCTTGCTGAGCAGTGTTAGGAAGACAAGAAAGGAGTCGGGCGTGCAACAAGTGATGGGAGGGGTATTAAAGAATCACGGTGGCATCACTTATCGTTTTTTAAATATAATTTTCAACAGGAATATGACACACATACAAAAGAGGGCTCGGACTGTAAGTGTGCAGCCTGATGAGCTGTCATACTCACACCTGTTTAGCCACTCTCAAATCAAGACATAGAACATTACAGGCACTGCAGAAGCCCCTCGAAGTCCTGCCTAGTTGAACAGGGGAGTGTCAAACAGGGTGTGAGGCCGTCTGTGACAGGTGGGTGCCGGCCCTGCCTCTGCGCTCTGGGGGTGTAAGAGAGACACCCTCCTCACTGAATAGAATGTGTCACTGGTCCGTTGGTCAGGGCCCTGCTTTTTGTAAGTACCCGTTTCAGATGGAGATTAAATGTGAAGCTGACATGCAGATGAAAGAACGTATTCCGGAGACATACCCTTTCAAAGTCCATTTCAGCCATGGATTAACTGGAACAAGAAAATTTATTTTTTTGACATTAATCTTTAAAGAGAGTTTTTCCAAGTAAACAAAGGAGCCATGAGACTAATATGTGTGTAACTGGCTGTACTCATGGACTCTCAAAGGTCAATTCAATGGGAACGGAGCAATAGATGCCCTTTCCCCTACTTTCCACAGAGCGTGAGCGAGCCAGCCGGGTTGTTTCTGCAGGTATCACAGTCACTCCAGAGGAAGGACAAGTGATTTTATTTTTAACTTTGATTTCAAGTTCAGTACCATTTATTTTATAACCTTAGCAAAAGTGTCTGTTGGAAAGTGTTCTGCAATTGTTTAAGTAACTATTTTAGAGATTTCTGTGGAGTGGAGCGAATGGGAGGAGTCACGGATGGCCGCAGGCAAAGGCCCTGTTTGCCAGCACCACCACCGGGGCAGGCTCCCCGTGGACACACCGGGGCTGGCAGCACCACTCGTTCCCCAGGCCAGTGATGCAAGTTCTTCAGGCGCGGCTTTGCTCCCTGGAGTCACTGATTGGAGAATCTTTGGTTTCCACCACGTGCACAAAATCTAAAATATTTTTGCTGTGCCTCTTGGAACATTATGAAATCCTTTTCCATCAACTAAAAATGTTCTTGTTCACATTGTTGAAGAGAGAGTAACGCAAACACATAATACACAGTTCTGAAGACACCAGACGGGTATAGGGAGGTGAGACTCCCTGTCCACAGCTGGCACTCAATGTTACCTCACGAGCGCCAGCCACTGTTTTTAGGTGTTTTGTGTTTACTCTGTATTATATGCAATATAGGAGAAACATCCTTTCAAAGGTAGCAAACTCTATACAGCATTCATTTTTTAACAATAGTTTTATTGAGATATAATGATACACCAAGCCACTCACCTTCTACATACTGTTCTACATCTTGCTTTGGTTGTTTATCAGACTTGTAGTGTGAAATTGGTGAAAGCACATAAAGGAGAGAGGAGTATAAAGAATCCTCATGTAGCTATCAGCTGGGACTCAACCGTCATTACGACTTTGCCAGACAGGTTTCATCTGCCTCTGTTTTCTTCCGCCTCTCTTTTTGGCTAAAATATTAGAAAGCAAGTCCCAGACAGTATGTATCAGTCTACCCTACATACTTTAATATACATTTGGGGAGATGTTGCCTCCTACTTTTTTATATGATAATACATCTTGAGATTATTCATCTACATATATTTAGAATTGCTTTATTTTTTAATGGCCATCCAGTATCCTAAGATGTAGATATGCTATTCTAGATTTGTTCATTTTCCTAATGATATTTAGGTTTTTCTAGACCTTGCTATTATTTTTTAAAAATTGATTTTATGTATATACACACATACACACATGTACCATTTTGTATACATGGAATTATACCCATAGGCTGAATTCCTAGAAGAGAAATTGCTGAGGCAAGGACGTGTTGATTGTAATTTTGACAGATAGAGATGATTCTAATTAATTTCCCACCTATAGAGTATAAGTTTCTCCACATAGGATTATCAAACCTTTTTATTTTTTTCAATCTAATAGGTAAGAAATGCTGCCTCATTTTGGTTTTAATGTTGATCGTGTTATAAGTGAGGCTGAGCATTTCTTTATCTATTTAATAGCCATGAGCACTTCTCCCTTGGTGTGTGTGTGTGAACTATCAATATCAGTAGTGTTCCTGCATTTTCCTCCTGAGTTGTTGATCTCTTCTTATTGATTTGTAGGTAAATAATACATTTCATGTTACGTGTACTGAAAATATTTTCTGGTAATTGCTTTCCATTTGGATTTGTTCTTGGGCCCCTCAGAAGAAATGATTTCTTAAAGTAAATATATGCCTTTTTTAATGGATTCTGAGTATTAATCCTGTTTCTATAAAAAGAATCCTCCTACATTTTCTTCTCATCTCTTTTTTCTTTTCTCTCTCTTTTTTAATTTAACATTTATATTTTTCACTGACCCGGGGTTTGTTTGAAATCAGGAATGTCCATCAGCTTTTAATGCCGCTTCTGTTATTCCTCTGACTTTCTACCTGAGGAACACAGGGCTGGGGTTTTGAGCAAGTCCTACCTTGGACTCCCTTGTTTTGGGGGGAAAAGGTGAAACTCCCAAATTTAATTAAATTCCTCTTTAATCCGAGTTTCTTCCTTTGAGTATTCTTTGCCACCCCTCAGTCTGGGTGTTTTGTGGCTATAGTTCTTATTTGTGGAAATTCATTAATACAACCTCTCACCCCTCCACCCATGGAACTTTTTCGTAGTGGTTCCTGGGTTAATGAACACGCATTGTTAAAATTTGAGATAGTTAAGAGGTGCTGCTCCCATACCCCGTTACTCTTGATAGACTGAACAGAAAATAATGCCAGCTTCCAAACCTCACTTCCCCTTGATATGAGTGAGCATAGCAACTGGCTCTGAGTGAGTGGTGAGCAGCCCTGCAGACAGACAGGCCTGCCTCAGGGCTGTGTGGTGTTCAGAACGCAAGACTGGTCTATGACCACAAAAATACAAATGTATTCTCTGTTACTATATTTTAACCCACGTGTTGACCAAACAGGATATTCCAGCACATATTCTAAAGGTAAAGAATATAGTTTCTTTTTGTTCCCAGTGTTTGGCACAGAGCAAACTGAGCAAATGCATTAGAAATAACCTATACCGTGGCCATTTTATTCATGAGTTGGTTATAATAATATTTTATAGTCAGAAGTTTGGAGGATTGAAGAAACACACGAGCTAACTTAGCTGAACTTAAACCCCAGTCACAGTTTTATGTATGACTGTTGGGGGACGGATTTCATATTGAACTTAAGGCAGCCCAACAATACCTGCAAATAAACCCAATGTCATTCCCTGCCTCCTCCAAACAAAATCCTATCCTCTTGTTCTCGTGGAATGTACCACAAGGTTTGCTCAACTTCATCTTGGAAATGCCAGAATCATTCCATGTTTAATAAAGAAATTGACTTTGCAAGGCTCTGGGAGTACGGTGATGTATGGAACAGTGGGTCTTTGCTACCTGCCCTTTTTTTATGCCATGGTTCAGTTATGTTCTTTGTTTTGTTCCAGAATATTGACAGAGTTGTGTTTGTTGGGAATTTTCTCAGAATCAATATGGTCTCCATGAAGCTACTAGCATATGCCATGGATTTTTGGTCCAAAGGACAGCTAAAAGCTCTGTTTTTGGAACATGAGGTAAGTTGAGCTTGCATGGATTTGATTGTGCTGCCTGGAAGTGTTGCGGTTTGTCTAGCATGGGAGGGGGGCTCTCAGTCTGCATTTATTATGCAGAGGATAAGGGGGAACAATATCTAAAATGGAAGCTCTCTTATCCAACAATCAGGGCTGGTAATTGGTTAATTTAAAAGAAACAGTTAAAATGCATAGTCATTAAAAAGTCTCTTCCTACTCTAATCATTTTATTGTAACACAAATGTGTAAATGTTCATTCACTCACCATTTTTTTGATGTCAGACCAAGGCCGGTCTGGGGGCATGAGTTCTGCTTATTGGAACTCTGTTGTCCTCTTGTTTTTGATGATTTTTTTTCATATTCACCTTTTTTGATTTCTGGTTTGTTTCTTTAAAGTGGATCAGGCAGTTAAAGACACTTACAAAGCAGTTTGGTTGTAGAGCTGTAGATGTTCCCCTCAGGGGTTCGTGTGTGGCACCCACCTGAAGGACAATGTTTGTGGCTACCTTTTTTATTCTTTGTTGTGTTTTGGTTCCAGTTTTGTTAAGATACAGTTGACATAAAAGGACTCATGGGCACGGACAACAGTGTGATGATTGTCCAGGGGAGGGGGCTATACGGGGACTAAGTGGTAATGGAAAAAAATACAAGGAAGATTTTTTAAAAAGACATAACATTGTATCGGTTTTAGGTATAAAACATAAAGATTTGGTATGTGTATATATGACAAAGTTGTTACGACAGTGAGTTTAGTTTTCATTGCTACGCATTGTTACAAAGATAATTTTTCCTTCTGATGAGAATTTTTAAGATTTACTCTCTTACCTCTTAACATTTTAGTATTAACTACCTTTTTCAGTATTTTTCAAGAATTTTACTGGACTTTTATAGAAGTGACTGTTTTGTACTCTCTTTAATAGTCAAGTTGGTATCTAATTAAGTTAGATTATTACACTAACAATTAAACTGTCATTAGCAAATGTGAGGATAAACACAGCTGACTTTTGGCAAATAAACAACTCAGTTGGTGAGCACAGAAGCCTTCAGACCAGTGAGAGGAGCCTCGTGGCCTGATCGACTGGTGTGCCTGGACCTCAGCCAGCCTGTTTACGGGGGAAATGGAGCACGCTGGTTAATTCAGAGTCCCTTGTATTGAGTTTATACACTAGTGCACGTCGGAGGTTTCTGAGAGTGAGTGAGGGGCACGCCTCTCACCACCTTCTCTATCTCCACCTCCAAATTCAGCACTGTAGAGAGCAGCTTTTTATCACAGGAGGTACCTAATCACTTGAGTGTATTGCCGCAGAAAAAGTGGTGAGAGAACTGGTATCATCAATTTCAATTGTAATGAATGACTCCTGTCGCGTTTTTCTCATCGCCAAACTGAATTATTTATTTGAAAAGTTGCTGATGGATTTTTAGTTATTTAGAGCTCTCTAAGCCCCTATTTTGTTTTCATTAAAGCATAAAACAATAGGAATTTACATACTAAATAGTTAAGGCCCAATGATAGAAATTAATACTAAAGAAAGCTTTTTTTTCTTTTCTTTGTTTTTTTTAAAGCAAGCTTAAGGCATGAAATGATATAACTTCTCGGGGATGAGGGGAATGGAGTTCCATAATTTTCACTGCCCCTCCCCCATGCAGAGCGGCTCCCTTTTTATCTGCTTACTTATTGATTTTCCACAGAAGACTTTATTTGAAAAAGAAGAAAATCACCTCAGCTTTAAAGAATAGTTAAAATGAAAAATGAAAACCACTATTCTAGTCCAGCTAGTGTTGCCATATTTAGTGATTAAAAATATGGGACATACTTATTTTATCTAGCATTTATCTACCTTTTATCTGGCAACCCTAAGTCCAGATTCTCTTGGACTATTCATCCCAGCTTGATGCCTATGTTGGTGGCCGGAACTGTTTCATGCCTGGGGCACATAAAAAAATAAAAGAAATAATTATAATACCAGCAGTACACGGCACTTCTGTAGCACTCACTGTGCGCCATTTTTCTAAGCACTTTACATCCGTTAACTTATTTAATATGTATAAACAAATCCATATCCAATAAATTGCATTATTATTATTCCCCTGTGTTTCATGGCCGAGTAAAGGCTTTAAATTTTTCTCAGCTACACCATTAGGGGGCAGCATTCCTAGAGTTACTAAAAACCATAGGTATTTGGCTCAGTTCAGAGACCGTTGTACAGTTTTCCTGTTGTTTTTGTAGGGTTATTTTGGAGCTGTTGGGGCACTGTTGGAACTGTTCAAAATGACTGATGACCAGTAGAGATGAGCCACAGATGGGGCAGAGGCCTGAGAACTGCTGCTGGAGAAGGTGGAAGCCGCTGTGGGATGGAAGCCAAGCCATTCATGGCAGATGTACCTGCTTGATTTGTAAATAACCTAAAATCCTTCTAGCTGATCTTTTACTCTTGAGTTTTGAGCTTCTGATTCAAAATGGGAAATACAAGAGTTTTTTCTGTATACCGTATTTTTAAGAAAAAACAACATTTTGTGCAGCGTGGCCAAACCTACCAATTTTATGCATTAACTTTGCAAAGTTGTATGATGTTTAAGAAGGACCTGAAAATTTAAGTGCTGTTTATACTTCTTCTGGGGTTTACTGATCAGTGTGGTAATTTTAAATTCGTTTAGTAATTACTCTAGGAGATTTTACCTTTACTTATATTTTTCATGACGTTTCATGATTTGCTGTTGGTTTCAAATGAAACTACAAATCTAGCATGTTTTACTGTGAACACTATTTCGTTTGTTTGTGTATCTTTTATTGTCTTGTTTTTTTTTTTCTGTTCGAATGTCTTCTGGAAAAAGAGTCTTCCCCCGTTTCTGTCCTCGAATGACTCCCCTTCGCCACCATGCCTTCCTTTACTGTAGTTTAAATTTATCAAGGTGCTGTCCAACTCAATACAAAGTTAACCATGAGACCTACAGCTCTCAAAAGTGCCCTCGAAGGGGAAGCTCTGCAAGTGTTTATGAATTTAAGGAGTCTGGCAAAAGTTGAAAATTATATGCAGTTTTGTCACATCCCTCATGCATCCGCCCTCTGACGAAATGTCCTCATCCACGTACAGCCTGCGAATGGCAGCAAACCCTTGTGCGAGATGTTGGCGTTCACAGAACATGGTCTCCCGGGAGGTTAACTGCTCCCATTGGGAGATTTAGGAGACATCGTGGACCGAGGTGTCAGGTAGTAACATCTTTTTGTTTTGTACATGTATATACCTAGGAGCTTTGTAACAAGTCATCTTAAATAATAATAAAGTTTTTTCATTTCAAATATTTTACACTAAAAACGGTGTTTCAATCCTAGTTGCTAAAATTAAAAAAAAATATGATACTGATATGTATTTTTTCTTTTTAAAAGACATCATTGGGACTGATGGGTAATTTTCAAATGTGAATCTTAGATGGACATTGAAACACCTGCGACCTAACAGTTAAGAACTAATTGATAGTGCGAATTGAGCATATCGTCGAAAGGGATTTTGCAAGGGCGTTGCTCCGTGAGGAAGCTTTCCTTCTCTGCCTTCTGAGCACCCCTTTAGTTTCCATATCAAGTCTCGAAGTTGATGTTAATTGAAGTATTCACTTGTCTGGTTGAAATAAAGCCTGTTTCTGTTGTGATTTTTTTAGTGTATATGTTATTTTCATTTCCTGATCTTCATGTTCACATTTCGTGCTTTTGCCCCATGAAATGCACATGTGTTGTATGTTTGCCCCTCTGCATTTTGTAGTTGGAAGCCGTCCCGTGAGTATGGTTAAGCCCGAAACACTGTGTCTTCAACTGGAGCTCTAGCTCTGTGCAGGAATTTTTTTTCAATGGTTTTCTTCCTCTTATATAATTAACTCCTTATTCCCAAAATATCACTGCTATATTGGGTAACTCCAAAAGAGTTTCAGAATTTGGTCATCACAAATGCATTTTATCAACTTCTACCAGGCTTTAAAAAATTCAGACAACTAAGATGTTCTTGAAAAAGGCAGGTGTAAAAATTTACATATTATCTATGATAGTGCCTTTTTAAATTGTTCTTTTCTACCATCCCTACTCCCGTCTGCCAGGGAATAGCACGCCCCGCATCATGGTCCGCAAAAGAAATCATGGGCAGGTTGATGTGACTAAATAATTTTGTTAATTATCTGGAACCACTTGATCTATCATTAGCAATGTTTAAAACATTAGTTTATCTAAGGAAATAAGTTATTCTGTTAAACAAATATCAGTTAAATGTTGCCTACATAGAGCCAGCCCCTTTTTTACAATGAGGGACTTGTAGCCTGAGGATTTTTACATTTGCTTGAATTACAGAAACTTTCCTTTGTCTCAACATCATGAGGAAACTTGGGAAGAACGAAGAGTTTTTGTCTTGAACCGTGTGAAGTCAGGGATGTCAGGTGGTCCAGAGCATGGATTCTGATTGCAAGTCAGCTCCAGTCTGGATCCAGCTCAGTCACTGACTAGCTGTGCAGGCAAGTTGCTAGCCCTCTGATTAAACCCTAGTTCCCTCACTCATAAAATGGGGCAAATAATAGTTTTTACCTCCATAGCTAAACAGATTAGGTCTGACTGGTGTAGCTCAGTGGATTGAGCGCGGGCCTGCGAACCAAAAGCTCGCTGGTTCGATTCCCAGTCAGGGCACATGCCTGGGTTGCGGGCCAGGCCCCTGGTGGGGGGCATGTAAGAGGCAACCACACACTGATGTTTCTCTCCTTCTCTCTCCCTCCATTTTCCCTCTGTCTAAAAATAAATAAAATCATTAAAAATAAATAAATAAGGAGGTTAGCACAAGACTGACACATAATAAATGCTTCATTAATGTTAACCACACTGAAAAGAACATAGATGTTTTAACTAATGCATTAAATCAGTGATTTTTGGCCTTCTGGAATGTGGGAAACTTTTTTTTTTAAGATTGTATTTAACTTATCTTGATAATTCAGCTGACAGAAAAAGTTACTGGAGCATTAATCATCACACTTGGTAGAACTCTTCACACGTGTTGTTGCAAAGCTATTAATGTACTTGATGACACGGCAGTGCCCCAGACACTGCCAGGGGTGTTAAGTAGTGAACAATTCTAAATTTCGAAGTACATCTGGTCCCAAGATTTTCCAATAAACGGATTGTGGAAATATAGTTGTATTCTTCATTTACGTAGTAAGCATGGACTCAGAGTGCCTTTTTGGGGAACTGTGGTTACAGGTAATTTATACTTGACATCATTCAGTCACATCAGGAGTATTGAGAAGTTCCTCTGTGCCAGGAAGGAACTTACGGAGACTAGGATCCAGTCCCTGCTGTCCAGCAAGGGGAAGGCAGAAATCCTAAGCCATTGCATTAATAAAGTGTCTCAGGTATCATTTATTCATTCATTCACAAATATTTACAGTAGTGAACGAAACAAAGACTGATCCTCACAGAGGTTACATTCCTAGAAGGGAAGACAGAAGCATTAATAATTATGTAATAAAATATTAGATCAGTACTACAAAGAGAAAGGTAAGGGGCTGGGGTAGGTAATTCTGTTTAGAAAATGAGAAGGAGAGAAACCACTTCTTTGGTTAGAGTGATCAAAGACAACATCTCTCAGAGGTGACATTTGAGTAGATTTGAATGGAGTAGGGAACGCACCATGTAAACACTTGGCAGAAAATATTTCATTCCTGGCAAACGAGAATGGAGGTTTGGGGGAACTGCAAGGAGGCCAGTGTGCGTGGGCCAAACAATGGAAAGAGCGGTGGGAAAATGCAGTTTTAGGCATATCCATGGAGGAGGTCCTACATGAAGTCCATAAGTGAGGGTGGAAGGCTGCCCTTGAATGAGGGATTGGTTACTTCTGGAGGAGGGGACTAGAAAAGTTTTCAGAGTCTTAACCAACAGGTAGAAACCCTGGAGTGGCTCAGGAGGGGTGGGCTTCCCAAGCAGAGAGCAGGGCGAGAGTATTGTGGGAACAAACAGCCTGGCTTGTTCAGGAAACGACACTGTTGGCATCAGCTGGAGCCTAGTTAGAGAGAGAGAAACCAGACAGATTATGGAAGGTCTCATGTCTCATATTCCATGATGAAGATTTGGGCCTTTTCTGTAGTCATTGTGGAGCCATCAAAGAGTTCCAGGTAAAGTGAAACTAGAATTAATCTGGCTCAAAAGTGATACTGGAGCAAAACGTCCTGTTGAGGTCAATGTTGTGAACCAGTTACTGTGCTTTTTGAACACACAGCACTGCCCACCCCATTATCCTGCATACTCTGTTTCCTCGGCTGTGCCCAGTCTGCTTTACCACGTTCTCTGTAACTAAGATGGTTACAAAGACGCTTGAGAATTTTCTCACAGGACAAAGGTTGCTGAAAGCTACAACTCTACTGTGATTCTACTCAGTGTGTAGAAAGGTTTCAACACCAGTGAGCACCATAAACTCCATTACTTGTGGATTTGTTTGGAAAGAAAGCACTTTTCCTTCTGGCGATCAGAAGATGACCTTAAATTTGTGAGGAAGATTTAATTAATGCACATTTTTAACTGGGTCTACCTGATGCTCATTCATCCACTCGGTATGTATTTAATTTTGACTATATGCCTATGATTTGGGAGGCACTGGATAACATTTAGGATCCGTTCAGTTGTGAAGAAGACAGCAAGTTCCTTGCTTGGAGAAGAGAACGGGTTCACATTCTCTTCAGGGAGCTAGACTTTAAGTACCTAAACCAGTAAATAAACACCAAAATAAAAGATGGTGATAGAAGCTCTAAAGGACAGGAACAGGTGACATGAGAGAGAGGAAGAAGGACTTTCTTAGATGGGCAAGTGATACAAATACGAGTAAGTTACGGCTTTGGCTTTTGAGGAATGACAGTCAAGTTCATCTTGCTTTCATTTTCACCTTAATGAGTGAGTTTGACAACGAACTTATTTTTATTTTACTTAGAATATTTAATTGTTTGCATATGCATTTAAAATGGCATATTACATGAAATATTATATGTAGTAATGCATTTTTACTACTCATTTTGTGAAACCATATTATTTGAACCATTCACTTGAATCTTCATTGTCAATGCCTTTGTCACGATCAGTCATTTAGTAGTTTCCAGAGCGCACTAAGCTTGACACGCAGCACTTTTGCATCCAGTGTGATTCTGACACTGGATTCGTTTTAACCAAGCCACAGGCACCTTCTCTTGTTATGAGCTCTGGTGTTTGTTCCATTTTCGAAGAGGTGTATATTGGTGAAGCCACAGTATAACCATTTATGTGGATGGAGCCTTCTTTAAAAGGCTAGTTTACAAGTACTCATCAGTAGCAATACAAAAATGAAAGAAAATTTGTGTGAAAACCCATGGCCTCTTTTTGTACTCACTCTATAAAGTAAACACTAAATATTCCAAACTAGAGTTAATTGATATTCCAGTTAATGTCACCAAACAATTCTCAACTAGTCCTCACTGAGAATTCATGTTTTCTAAAGGTTAAGTATTTTTAAAAAATTGCAATAATTTTTACATGCACATAATCTATAAAGTCAAATAGTTCCACAAGACTATGAAAAACAGCAGTATCCATGTTTTCTTTTCTCCTTTAATTTCATCATTTTGAGCAGAGCAGCTTCCCAGAAATGGGTAAGGTGGGGAGGGAAATTTTTTTTCGAGTACTTGCATGTCTAAAAACTTCCAAAAATGTTTTCATTCCACCCTCATACCCAATTAACAGCTTAGCAAGGTATAGAATTTTAGAATAGATATTATTTTTCTTCAGGATTCTGAAGGCATAGTTTTATTATTGCCAAGCTTCCCATGCTGTGAGGAAGCTGATACTATTCTGGCTCCTGATCTTTGTATGTGAGAGCTATTTTCCCTCCTCTTTCCTGGAAGCTTTTAGAGACTTTTCAACTTTCTGTTTCAGCTCCAACATGTATTTTCAACATTATTCCGTGTCAACAGCTCTGTCAAATGTTGATCAGTCCAGGACTCTCTATTTTGACATTTTATACTTTGGCAGTTACTGCCAAATTGCCCTTCCAAAAAGTATGAGTATATACACTGTAAATGTTAATGGTGCCTATTTTCCTACCTACTCACCCAAAGTAGGTATTATCAATTCTTTTATCTTTGCCAGTCTTATGGGTGAAAAAAGTACCTTATTGTAATATAAATAAAAAGTCTTTAAGATCTTCTTATTCCCGATGTTTTGATTCTAATATTGGCCATTAAAAGGAATTTATTGGTTCAAAAGACAAGCTGTCTTGCAGTCTTTGGGAAGGAAACACAGTCGAAAGAGTTAGCAGAAGCTCTGTAATCTCCTGTGGTTGAGGCCTGACTTTCAGGTTATCTGTGTGACCCTGGGTTGAGCTTCTTAATCTCTGAAACCCTCAGTTAGCTCATCTGTAAAATGGGGATAAAATTCCTCATATGATTGTGAGGGTTAAATGATAATGTACAGAGCTGAGAACCGCCTGGCCTGGGGACTTAGAAAGGGCAGTGACAGGCAACCGCCAGAGGGCTGCCCCCATGCACACTGCCTCTGCCTTTGCCTCCAGGAGTTGTAGATGAGACCTGCATATTGTCTTTTGCAAATGCTAATTGTTTTTTTTCATGTGTGATTAATTATTCTCTTTTCATGTAAGGTCTGTAGTTATAACAATGTGTTAAGTACATTTAATTTTCAAAATGTCCCATGTATTAGCAGTTTTATCCTATTAATATCGTTATGAACTAGGAAAACAGGTAGTAGTATTTCTACAGTTGACGAAAGCAAGACAGACAAAGCCAAAACAACTTGTCTAGGTTAAGAGTAAGTACGTAGCAGGTCTTGGATAAAAATTTAGGGTTTAGAAGTTAAGAAGTGCCAAAGTGTCATTGTATTCCAGGTGAAGTAACTTGGTATAATATATGAACACCTACTTTAATAAGTAAATCTGGCTGAATTATAATTAAGATATCAGTTGTTCATAGATGGAACATACTTCATTCCTAAAAAGTGTGATGGTTTTTGAAAACTGCAAAATAGTTAAAATATTTTCCTTATAAATGTATTGGAGTTAATATCAGTAGTACATCCATTCTGCAAAGTAATAAACTAAGCTTCCATTATATTTGTATTATAAAAAAGGCAAATCAACTTAATTTGTACTGTTGTTTAATAGCGAGAATTGACCCTTAAAAAATCTCAAGAGTCTCTTATAATATAAAACTTTCTGAAAATGACCTGTAAGAATTTAGGTAAGAATATATCAGCAAATCTGGGGGTACCATTTTTTTTTTTAAATCTGGAGAACATAATCACATAGCCCCAAATGATATAAAACAAAAATGAATAGAATTGAAATGAGAAATAGAAAATTCAACAGCAGCTGGAGATTGCAGCACCCTGTTTTCTGTAGACGTAGAATATCGACAAGGAAATGTAGACATGAACAACAGCGTAAGCCAGCTAGACCTAACGGACATCTACAAAGCACTTCACCCAGCAACAGCAGAAAGTGTCTTCTCAAATGCATGTGGAGTATTCTCCAGGAAAGAAAATACACTAGGCCATAAAAAAGCCTCAGTGAGTTCAAAAGAATTGAAATCGGATAAGTTATGTCCTCTGTTGACAGTGGAATTAAGATGGAGGACAATGACAAAAGAAATTTGGGAAATTGACAATTAGGTAAAAATTAAACAATACACTCCTAAATAATCAGTGTGTCGAAGAAGAAATTACAAAGAAAATCAGAAAATACTTTGAAATCAATGACAATGACAATACAACATGTGAAAACTTTATTAGATGCAGCTAAAGCAGTACTTAAGAGGAAAATTTATAGCTGTAAATATTATTTGGCCATAAAAAGGAGTGAAGTTCTGATACCTATTACAACATGGATGAGCCAATAGTGTGCTAAGGGAAAGAAGCCAGTCACAAAACACCACATATTGTGTGATTCCATTTACATAGAATGTCCAGATTAGGCACATCCATAGAGACAGAAAATAGACTAGTGGTTTTCTAGGGCTGGAGATTTGGAGAAATGAAGAGTTACTGAGGTTATGAGGTTTATTTTTGGGGTGATAAAAATGTTCTAAAATTAACTCAGATGACGGTTGTACAACTCGTTAGAAATTATTGAAATATATGCTTTAAGTGGATGGTATGTGAATTATATTTCAATAAAGCTGATATTCAAAAGCAAGTTAGTTTGAAGATCAAAAAACTTCTTTGAACGTAGTGCAAAAGTGAAACTATGTATGTTAATTGAATTTTTTACAAACCTAATAGATTTTTCAATTTTGTAAAATATTCTACTTGTTGTTTTTGATTTTTTCCACCTTCTGTCCTTTACTTTCCTTAAATAATCACATTGTTAGACACAACCACCAAGTGCATTTAGCCAATTTGTGTGGTCCAAAATTACTGTGGTTACAGTCGGGATGCTGTGAGCTGAATGACAGCCATTGTCTCAGTGTCCTTTGTTCAACACGTGGGTTTCTCTTTAATGTTTGCAGTTACAGTTTATGAAGAGTTTTAAATTTTCTCTTAGGTTATAAAGCAACTAGAAAAAAATAGACTTTTTAAATATAAGACTTCTTTCTTCTCTTCCTCCCCTTCACTCAGTTCATGACATTTTCTGCTATTTTAACCAGGTTTGACATCTGAAGAATTTATACCATTTGGCTGCCATGACATAGCTAATGAATTATGTCTATTTTAGCATGTTCCATTAGTGAGGCAGGTGGTCCATGTCTTCTTGCATATCTTTAGGAGATACTTACACTTAAAATAACGATTTTCCATTAACTACTCAAGTTTACTTACCCTGACAAAGTGATTTTTTTCATAGTATGTTCTCAGACTATGTTTTCTAGCATTTATGTTGCGTGTGACTGTTCATGTACATGTGCTGTGTTGGGAAAGAGAAAGACCCTAAGTGAATCCTGCAAGTAATGGATCTAGACAATTTCTATGAAAACCATAATTTAGGCAGAGTATATTTCTAAATTTAATACTTGAATCACTTGTCAGATGTCACTTTCCTTTAAATATAGGCCAAGAATGTTTTTGTATTAAGCTCCACAATTGTGTGGGTTGAAATTAGGCACGTTAAATGCGACTGTGTTTTAAACGGGAACATTTCAAAGCATTCTCCTTTGGGGTTTGATTACTATTTATACTGGATTCACTAATTTTAAAAGCAGTCACTCTTGTCTGTTTGTTCATGGGCCAGCATCAGTACTGGGTTTATCAAGCAGTTATTTGTGCAATGTTTGGACAAGCAAAAGGAAATGGAGAAGGGAGGCAATTATCTGTGGATACTACCCACACGTCCTTCAGCAACTGTGCAGAAAATGGTTTGGCTGTCCAGAACAATTGAGTTTGTTAGCTATACCCTGGACATTTAGTTAATTGCACAGTTCTTCCCATCCTTTCGCTTGTGTTTCTACATGTCGTGTCTGACCTCAGCTGTCAGTGGCAGTCTCAGCTGTGGTCATTAGTTAACCATGAGGACTCTCTCAGCAACGTCAAGCTGTCAGGATCCCTGTCCATAATAAAATTTGGTCTCAGAGAACCTTAAGGATCATTTTGTCCATTTTAGTGGCCACAGGGAAGAACATGATCAAGATATAACCTCACTTGGATGTAAGAAATTAACCTTTTTAAAAGTGTATATGGCATTAAGATTTGTTTTAAAAATAAATCATCCCACCTACTCTGCCTAGTTTTTGGACGCCAAGCAAGTTCTAAATACACTGGCATGCAAATAGTAAGAGGCAGAGATTTATTAACTCATTATATAATATTAATTATTGATGAGTTAATACTCCTGTTGTAATGTCAGCTGCAAAAGAGACTTCGGAAGCAATTAACACTCTTACATTTCACCTCCAGAGGAGTTCATCTTGATCACTCAAGTGATAGGCTGCAAAACTGTGCTAAACTCTGCCCAAAGCAAGGTTACCAAGTATGAGAAGTGGAAAATACACTTTTCACTATTATTCTAATTTTTAAATTCCTAAATGAATGCTGAACTACTGTTTAGGGAATATCAACTAGGAAGTTGCCAAATTATTAGCCTGCTCTGAACTCTCAGAGGTTCTGACCTGGCGCTGGATGAAGAGAGAGAGCTTGGAATAGACATGGCTTTTGACATTCTTCCAAACCTGAGCCTCTGTGGTTCTAATAAGTAGGCACTGAGCCTGCCCTTTACAAAGTACCACGTGGGAATAAGGGGTGTTTACACAAAAGAGAATTCAGAACAATGACAGCCCTGATGGATTAAGACTTTCACATGCTTGGCACTCTGTGTATATAAGTAACCTTCTTTAATCCGTGAGGCAGTGAATGGGGCGGGGGTTCCAGGCTTCATTTTACAGGAGCAAAGGCCGAGGCTCGGAGAGGTAAAGGAAAATGCTCGTGATCACCAACCTGGAATCACGACACCTGAAATGGCCCTCTGGGGAAAGTCAAAGCTTCTTTTGGTCCATCTGATCTACATGTTTGCTTCCAGTCCCCAAAAAGGATTGTGTAGAGAGGCCATATCTGACAGGTTAGCTAGCACTCCTAATATTCATCTCTTTGACATTTCTTCATGCTCAGGCTCAAGATTTCCCACTGGCTGGTCTGAACTCCTAGCTCAAATGCCTTCCCTCTTTGTTATTTGGTTAAATGTTAACATTCCCCCATTTGGCCTTTTCTCTTTTTACCTCCATCAGCTTCCACCACACTCTTCACAAACACGGATGCTAGACTCGTGCACTCCAGAGTACCTATAAACAACAAACAATTGTTTAAATTGATTGGCTAAAATCTGTATTTGTTTAAAATAATATTTCATTTTGTCCAGGAAAAAAAATACTGGAGTCTACAAAACACTGACTTGTCACTGCAAAGATACATGCTGAAATTATTTTTGAAAATTAGAACAATTATTGACCTCTGTATCAATTTTCTCTATTATGATTTGAGATAAATACTTTTTATTCTACTCAATAACTTATGTGTCTTAGTTGTGATGTTACTTTGAAAATTGTATATTTCTTATGAAACCAGTTAATCTTGATTTTTTTTTTTACTAATCTTTCATTTATTAAATTTGGGGAGAGAGGTATTTGGAAATTATGGCATTTGGCTTTCAGCGTTTCTCATTATATTTAAAATTTTTAGTGGTGATGCAATTTTAATTTCATCAAGTAAACCTCTTTTTAGCAGCTAATTAATTTTTAAATGACCTAGCATGTTGCTTGATTACAGCTTATATTACAATTTAGAAGAGCTTGTCTTCTAAATTCATTGGTTAAAAAGGAATTTTTTATTGAGTTATTTTTATTTCTATTCAATTTTTTTGTGCCTAGAAATGATGTAGAGCAAAGTTGTTTTTTTGAAAAGAAAATTGAATGCTATGTTCTCAGTAACTAAGCCCAGTGCAAGTGCTTAAGTAATTGTAGCTGTCAGATGTCAGATGGCTTTGATTGAAAAAGGTGCTCACAATCCAGGTTTCTTTTTAAAACTTAAAAAAAAATTATTTCTAGAGTTGGCACACAGTATTATATTCGTTTTGAGAGTACAACATGGTGATTAGACAAATATATCCCTCATGAAATGTAAAAAGCTTTTTTTTCGTAGTTTATTTTGCATTGTAATTTTTTCAATAATACAGGATACCTTAAAGTGTGGTGTAGGCTAACGTGCCTCAGAATAAGTTTGCTTAAAATGACTGTGTGGGGACCCAGACCTTCAGAACCAGAATTCGTGGGAGTGAGGTCCCAGAACCCCTTTCACAATACCCCTGGATGGTCCTTACACACTTGTATTTGAGAACCGCCGTCTTAAAGGTTGTAGTCCTACCAGCATGAAAAGCCATATCCACTTCTCAAAAAATTAAGGCTGGAGCCGCCATACTACTCAGCAGTTCCTCTTCTGGGTGTCTTGCTGAGAAATATGAAAACATTTATTCATAAGGACATGCACCCCTATGTTGACTGCATCATTATTCGTAGTAGCCAAGACCTGGATGACTGGGTAAAGAAGATGTGGCACGTATACACAGTGGAACACTACTCTGCTGTATAACAAAGGATGAAATACTGCCATTTGAGACAACATGGATGGATCTTGAGAGTATCAAGTAAAAAAAAGGACCAAAGCTACATGATTTCACTCACATGAGGGATGTAAAATAGAGAAGGAAATGAGCAAGCAATAACACACTGATAGACAGATGACACTATGGTGGTTATCACAGGGGAAGGGGTGGGGTGGTGGTGGAATGAAGTGGGTATAGGGGCTCAAACATATGGTGACGGGAGGAGACGAGACTTAGGAGATGCGCACACGTGCAATATACAGATGATGTACTATAGAATGGCACACTTAAAGAAACATACCCATACTTAAAATAAACCTTCCTGATTCTCTGGTAGTCATACTCACTTGCAGGAAAGTAGCCCTGTTTTATGATCAACTACTCACTAGACAAATTCTGTCTTTACGGTCAAAATGATGGTACCCACAGAAGGCAATCAACCACGGCGACTGCACGATGACCGGCACCCTTCAAACAATAGACAAATGTGTCCTCCCCTTATGTTGACTCTGGCTTTGCCAGGCCGGTTTTGGAGTCTAGTTTTCAGTTCCTGTTCCACTTCCGTGTTTTCTTAATACCTTTTTGGCATAAGAAGGGAATGTTCTGAGATTAGTTTGCAGGGGACAAGGAATCTCTTATCTGGGCAGTTACTGGGCTTGAGATTGTCTGAAGGTCGTCTCAGGTGAGCCAGTACAGTCTCTCCAAGTATGGAAATGGCAAAAGATATCTTCATAAGGTCAGGCTGCACATACTTTTGCTGTCATCTCTGATTACTCAAGCACTTTGCATTTTTTAAGTGCTCTGAAAACACACTAAAAACTTTATGGACAGTTTGCATAGAAACGTAAAGATTCCATTTCCTCCGAAAGACCATTATACTGAATGGCAGAAGCAGCGCTGTGGCAGAATTATTTTGGGCTATGGGATACAGCAGCCATACCTTATGGCCACACGGTCCTTCTTTACTGAGGGGTTTTCCAAATTTTCTCTGACAACAGCAACAAAAAAACCTATGATCAAAAAACTCAGTTTCCTAACACAGAGCATGTTTATGAAGGTCTCCATTACAGAAATGAAGCTAAACCCCGTTTATTGATCTCTACTCCATAAAAGGCTTACTAAATTCAGTAAGTATTTATTAATCACCTCTCATGAGCCTGGCACATTGTCTAGTCCCAAATCCCATCTCTGGATTGCCAGAGCCCTCTCATCATCTTGAAAGGTGTCTTTCCTTTTTCTTCAAATTTCAGTATAAAAGTAATTGAAAGTCATTACTACTTCCTCTCCTCCTCCTCATCCTTCTTCAAATAAATAATGTTCCCATGAATTGAGGAGAGGGATTGTTATAAATTCTTCAATTCTCTGGAATGTCAAAATTTCCAAATGATTGCAAATCACTTATTTATTTAGGTACGTAGCTACTTTAGCAGGTACGTAGGTACTTTAGCAG
>VMDR010003877.1:0-66489 GCA_007922815.1 Macrotus californicus | reverse complement strand
AGTATAGGAAATGGAGAAGTCAAAGAACTTATATGTACAACCCTTGGACATGAACTAAGGGGGGGACTGTTGGAGGCAATGGGGGTACTGGGTGGAGGGGGGCTAAGGGGGGAAAATTGGGACAACTGTAATAGCATAATCAATAAAATATATTTAAAGAGAGAGACAGAGATGAGTTAAGTAACAGGAATCCCTCTCGGTTCTCGTGGAAAGTTTTCAAACGTGGGACCCTTGAACTTTTCACAGGTGAGAATCCCTCTTCTGGACCAGACACATCAGCAAGTCCCAGCTCCAGCACCTTCGGTCTTGTAGGCTGAGCTCTGACCACTGAACAACCCTCCAGCTTGTTTCTCTCCCTTCCTCCACGCCCGTGTACCTCCGTCCTTTGTCACTTAAAAGTTAAGTTAGCAGCAGTGTGTTACACCCAACATGTCACACTGTCCATCTTTCTTCTCAGGGCCCTTTGCAGAGATCAGAGTCTACCAGGCCGTCTGCCACTCCATCACCCCCATGGTTATGGGGAATGAGTACAGAAACAGGAGTCTTTATCTTATTCCTGAGGAGTTTCACATGATTTTCTTGAGTAACCAGGGGCAACTATCAAAGTAATAGAGTCCCTGATGAAATACATCTCTCTCTTTACTGTATGGGGTTGCAACAATCCAGAAACTTTAAGTTTCTCATGCTGATTTGATCCCTGTAAATCCACCAAAGGGAAGTCAAATCTTCTTAGAAGGAAAAGATCAAAATAGCTGGTAATCACCAAAAAACTTGGCAAACATGAATGAAATCCTTAAGCAGTCATGACCCATCTCTAGTGGAGCAACTTGTAACCAGCCCAAGTCCTCCAACTGGAGAAATTTGATGGAGAGTTAAACTAACATCTATATTAAGGTTACTTACTCATTAAATCTTTTTTCTCATGAGCATTTAATGTAGCCATTTTTAGAAGGTAAAGAGTTCCTAAGCTTAATATCGATTTGGAGTTGAGTTTGTTGATTTCCTTCCCTTTGCTGAACTAGAAACCCTGAAGGTTGAAGTCCAAGTCACAGTTGGCCACTCCTCTGAAAACAGAAGTTTCTTGCAAGCAGATCTGATCTCTCCCTCGATAATTCAGTTTGCTGCCACGTAACCAGCGGAGCCCTAAACACCAGAGTTGTTTTTGCTTTGGAGTCAGTCATAGATGTTGTTATTTGGGAGCATAAAAGAAAACACTCGTGGCAATGACAAGGGCTTTGAAAGGAAGACTATTTAGAGCTTTGTCATCTATCCTCCCACAAGAGTAACAAGGACCCTGAACTTGACCACCTCATTTGCTCAGACACCCCGGTGAGAGGAGTAGACTCCTTCCTGGGAAAGTTCATGCCTCTTGGACAGCCTTTTTATTTTTTGTGCTTTAATTTTCTCCCGTGGATACAAAGTTGAGCCTCCCTCTCACTCCTGCCCACTGGTTCTAAATCCTGCCTGTGGAAGCACACAAAACTGAAATTCTTCTGACCTGAGACAGGCCCTCATATACACGTCCAGTGCAAGTGTGAAGTTCATTTCCAAGTGCCAAGGCCTTGTAGATTGACCTCCAGCACCTTCTTCGTGTTTAGGACTCCCATCACTCTGAGGAACAATAACAGATCATAGACTCCAAGAC
The DNA here is from genome assembly GCA_007922815.1 of Macrotus californicus. Lineage (NCBI taxonomy): Eukaryota > Metazoa > Chordata > Mammalia > Chiroptera > Phyllostomidae > Macrotus > Macrotus californicus. The sequence goes on along the minus strand of VMDR010003877.1, from coordinate 64,844 downwards.
ATAAGTCTTAGAGATTATTGCTATTCCATCTTTTATTTTTATTTTTCAATTGTGACCAAATCCACACCATATGAAATTTACCATCTTGCCCATTTGCAAATGGACAATCCAGTGGTATGAAGGGCACCCACATCATTGGACAACCATCGCCGTCACCCATCCGCAGAACTCTTTTGGTCTTGAAAACTGAAACTCTACCCACTGAACACTGATTCCCCACCCCCGCCTTCACTTCCTGGCAACCACCATTCTGTTTTACGTCTCTGTGGATTTGGCTCTTCCAGGTACCTCATAGGAGCGGAGTCACACAGCATCCGTCTGTGTGCACTGTCTGGACTGGCTTACTTCACTCGGCATGACGTCCTCAAAGTTCATCTGTGTTGTAGCATGTGTCAGAATTTCCTTCCTTTTTAAGACGGAATAATATTCCCTATCATCCTTACATTGTACAGATCTGAAAAACCCAAGATGTTAAGCACTTTCCGCAGGTCTCACAACCAGAACTGAAGCCAAGTCCCGTGACTGCCTGTGCTCTGCCTGCCCATCTCATCCTTCTGTTTTCCTGATGTTCTATACTCCAATTTGGACTGAAGAAGAAGAGGATGCTCCTTTACAACTACCCCTAGGCCAAGAGCTTGTCTCTTTGGAAGCCAATCCACACACAGCCCAGAATGGGAAGCACCCTTTAGACAGTTAGGACCTTACAGGTTTGGAGACTACCGTTCCCCAAGACCCAAGAACTGGCAAGGAAACCAGGAGAAGACACCTGTGGATGAAGTCCTACTATAATAAGCACCAACAATTACTATTATAATTATTGACTTTGTTTTCTTTCAGAGAGCCACGAGTTGCAAAGCCTCCTTTCTTTTCTTGTCAATACTGAAACTTGAATTTTCTGTGGTGGGCAATAATAGCAGAGAGAGAGAGAGAGGCCTCATGGGTGGCTCTGTTTGCTTGTTTAGTCTGGAGATACACTGTTATCTCTCTTGCCAAGATATGGGGAAAGCCACAGCGCAGTGTAACAGCCATCACTTCTTAATAAAGAGGAGCACGTCTGCAAGTAACCTCACTGACTGTCAGAGAAGGCATGACTAATAATGATTAATTTCATCTGCACCAACATAAACTGGATCCACCATTCACTAAATAATTATTCTGTAGCCTGGATACCATTTGCACAGAGTTCAGGGAAGTTGCTGGCCATTAATCATATTAAAATAAAACAAAAACCTACATAAACAAGAGAGAATAAAATAAGAAACTACCCCACAAATAAAGCCAAATGCCTTCACATCCACCCACAAAATGCCTGCGTAAAGCTAGAAATAACAACAAGAAAAACCCTATGGCCCTGGCTGGTGTGGCTCAGTGGATGGAGTGCCGGCCTGCGAACCAAAGGGTCACAGGTTCGATTCCCAGTCAGGGCACATGCCTGGGTTGTGGGCCAGGTCCCCAGTAGGGGGCATGCAAGAGGCAACCACACACTGGTATTTCTCTCCCTCTCTTCTCCCTCCCTTCCCCTCTCTAAAAATAAATAAATAAAATCTTTAAAAAGAAAAAACTTATGCCACCATTTGGGACCAAAGGGAAAAACTAAATTGACTGAACACATATCCTTCTCTGAGAACAGAAGAGGAGCCCAGTCTGGTTCCTTTTGCAGACAGGAAGAAGGATCGACCATGTAACTGGCGAAGTACAGCTGATCTTTACTTCTGTCTGGTAGGTAAATTGTCAGCTCCCATTCAAAACAGGGGTAAACTGGTTTGCGATATTTACTCCCAGATCTTAAAATGCTGTTTGCAGCAAACCTTGGTCTCACCCAAGGCTTCCACCTTGAGGACCATCCTTTGCTGTGACCTTTGACAAAGTTCATCCTGGGCCAGATCCTAACCCACGCATTCTTTCTGAGCCCTGCTTTTAAAGGAGATCAATTTATGTGTCATTTTACAAATGCTTACTGTGCTCCCGCTATGTGGCACTCACTGTTCCAGGCACAACAACACCCCAGGGAGCAGAGTCAAGTCCTTGCTCTCAAAAAGTTTTCATTCCAGCAGAGAAAGGCAGGTAATGAACAAATAAGCAGGTAAAATATATAGTACAGCAGAGAAAGGGAAGTGCTAAGTACGGAAATAAGGCAGGTTGAGAGGATCTGGGAAAGTCAGAAAGGATGGAGTCTGTTATTTTATAGTGAGTGGTCAGGAAAGTCATCATGGATAACTTATATTTAAGCAGAGAGGTCAAGAGCAAGCATTATAAATGCCTAGGGCAGAGGAAAATGTCTAGGCAGAGGAAACAGCAAAAGCCAAGTCCCTGAGGTGGACTGGTGCTAGAAGCACTCTGTAAGGTGGGTACAGAGGGAGATGCCAGATGGTTGACAGGGGCCAGCTCACTGACAACGTTGCAGGCCATTGCAAAGAGCTGATTTTGGTGTGGAATGAAAGAGGGAGCCATTGGAGGGTTTAGGGAAGAGAAGCATCTGATCTGACCGATGTTTTAAAGCAGCACTTTAGATACTGTGGTAAGTAGCATGGATGTGTGAGTTTTGAGTACCGTTGGTCAGCCCGGAGTGGAGCTAACCATTGGAATGTTTAATGTGTGTGGGTGACACTCCATGCCATGAGTGAGTACGACAGAGAGGAGAGGCTGGAGGACTGAGTCCTGGGACACGCCAGTGTTCAGAGGTCAGGAACATGAGGACAAACCAGCAGAAGGTTCAGAAAGGGAGCAGGCAGAGCCAGGAGGTCAACAGAGTGCTGTCCCAGAAGCTGAGGGAAAAGTGTCTCAAGGAGGGAAGGGTCACATGTGTCAAAGGTTGCCCAGAGGTCGGATAGGAATCGATGCTCAGAAGCTTAGGAATATCTCTCCAAAGAGGATGTAAATCCTGGTTTTTGGCATACGTCAGGAGAGTAGTGGAGAAAGGGTTTCACAGCTTCAAATGACCACTGGCATCTATCGGCCCTCTTGAGTTTCCACACTGATCCCAGGGAGGCTTTAGTGAGTCAATATAATAACTGTCGACCTCAAACAACTCCGCTCCGGGCCGGAGGTAGCTGCTGATGCTCACTTCCACCTGGCAGGCATGTCCAACCTTTTGGCATCATTGGAAGAAGAATTGTCTTGGGCCATACATTAAATACACTGCGACATTTAATCACAAAAAAATCTCATAATGTTTTAAATAAATTTATGATTTTGTGTTGGGCCACATTCACAGCCATCCTGGGGGGCATGTGGCCCGTGGGCTGCAGATTGGACTCCCCTAAAGGGGTGCAGATGTCTGGATGTCAATCACCTCTGCTTTTGACACACACATGCCAGGGGGCTAGGAGTGAGCAATCAGATTGCCTCTCCTCATTTGAGATGTGAAGACATTGGGAAACTAATGTGGATGCGATGCCACCTTGCCCAGTACCATTAAAATATCCAAAAGGGATCTTGTTCACCAAAGTTTGACTTCTATGGCCTGGCCTTCAAAGTCCTCTACAACCCACGATTTCATAATTCCAACTGTTGATTCCAAGCCATGTGGTTACTCACTTACCCCTCAACATCTACAACACTTCCTTACCTTCGGACTGGGATGCTTCCCTCCCTCCCTCTGCCAGTTTAAGATAGTTTTTAGGCACAGTTAAATTTATCAACAAAAATGTCTGTAAATGAGGCTCCTCCAAATCTAAAGTAATGTGTCCCTTCCCTTTGTCCTGTCCACAGGGCACTTGTTATAAACATGTAATTGTTTGCATCCTGCTCACCTGATATCTTTTTGATGACAGTCACCATATCTTCATCATCTCTACTCTGTACGTCACTTAACACTATGGCTTGCCCCAAATTAGTGCTCACCGATTATTTATAGGATGAGGGAATGACTCATAACGTGAAATGATGGGGCTTAAGAGCTGAAAGCAAGTCAATAATTGAGTTCAGTTCCTGACCTTTAAATTCTGACACCCAGATTCACCCTTAGAAATGTCTGTTCCTTCTTCTGCCAATGTCATTGTTGATGGTGACAGAACTGTTAAATATACTCTGAAGACTTTGGCTGGGCCGCCCCAGACACTGGCTTACACAGTCTTTCCTTCTCTGGGCAACGCTCCCACACTCCAGGCTCAATGGGAAGCTCTTGACCCATCTCTGTTTTTCAAATAATTACTTTCTTCTTTCCTATTTCACAGCATACCCTGTGAGCCTGAGATGATACTACATAGTAAAACCAGAGAAGAGCGAATGGCCAATGCATATCTTTTAGGGCCCACCATGTACTGGAAGCCACACTAAGCACCTCACCCACACCTCCATCTCCATACTTGGGACACAGGAAAGAATAGACAAATATGTCTAGTTTCACAGAGACTTGAGGACCTGAACAGAACTCAAAGCTCTAGAAGCTAAGTGCTAAATGAGTTGTACTGTTTGGAAAACACCATGTTGGGAACTTAGGGCTTGGGGAGATACCAAGAATTGTTTACAATCAAGAAAGCATTCCTGAGGAGGTGGGTTCTGGAACAGAAGGATTGGCTAGAGTGGTATAACAGGACAGGAGAGCAAACCAGGGGTAAGAAAAGAAGGTAGCAGTCTCTGGAGCAGAAAAAAAAATTGTGTTTAGAAGCTTGGTAGACCTGTGGATCAGCCAAGGTGAGAGAGAAAGCTGGTAAGACCCGTCTGGCCAGCCAGTCCGGTTCCTTACCTAATGGTCCGAATATAGCTAGCTCTGTGCCTTTGATGGCCTGGGTCACTCAGGACACAACAATGAGGTCAGGCTGTGCATAAATGGCTCCCTTTAGTCACGAGCAATGGAAAGAGAACTGGATCAGGAGAAGTCAGAAGGCTGGGGTCCCAGCCTTGGCTCTGCTACTGAAAAAAACTTGGAAATATAAATAAGGGAATCAATTTCCCCTTGAGTTGGTTTTCTCCCTTTAAGGGATAAAGGTGGGGGGACGGTAAAGGGGCGGTGAAGCCATGGCTCTGCCCACTTCATAGGGTTATAATGAGGATCATATTAAATAATGATTAACAAAGCTCTATTCCAAAGTGATGTGTATATGAAATAAATCTCTAACAAAAATATGGTAGGTTGTCTTGAGAAGTATACTGGTAGAGTTTAACACAGACCCAATGAGAGAAAAGTAACCCATTGCTGCCCTTCACTCATTCTAAGGGTATATTCTCTTGTTCACGGACCCGCCAATTCTTCAGAATTAGTGGGGCGCTGGCAAGAACATGGGAATCAGACTGACTTGGACTGATTCCTACTTCTGTCACTTGCTATCTGTCTGAACAAGTTTTGTAAAACTTGCTAAGCCTCAATTTTTGTTGTTTTATTTATCAGTAAAATTAAAACAATACTGCCTACTTTGTTGGGAGGAACCAAGGCAATTTCGGGTAAAGTTTCCAAGTCAGTTCTTGAACACAGGGACTAATTCCAAATATTGTGGCCTTTTTTTATCATCTGTTTCATAAAAGACCTCATGTACCGTAGATACCATATCAAACTCATCATCCATTTGCAAAGATGGAAATGTTTTTGATTTCATAAATAAAATTTAAATCTTATTTGAGACTCCTCACTTCTTTTTGTTGTGTCGTTTATTTCTCAAACTGGAAAGGACATGGTAGAAATCAACATACAATGCTATTGAAAAATATTCTGTAACCTTCTCCCTGTCTCCCCACCCACCCTCAAAAACAAAAACAAAAAAGGCCCAGGTCTGCTGATTGTGAAATAACTGAAAAATATATGTTATCCCATGCCACATCTGTAATTTGGTTTAGATTTTATGCTTCTATCATGCTTGGGTTGGCAGGGTCTGGAGAGGAGGGAGGGAAAGAGAATGACCCAGAATAAGCATTTATGCATTAAAGTTAGTGAAATACGCAGGGTTTCAATCAAAGCCCCGCCTCTTTCTTAGGTGTTAGAAATGAGACCAGTTGACTGAGATTTAGAACTTGGCTTTGCTGGCCATTGCTGCATTGAGAGCTTGGGTTGCCAAGGCAAGGCAGGGCTCCTGGACAGGCCCTGGGTGACCATTTAAAGGCCAGGCTGAGCATCCAGGAGCACTGACTCACCTGTGGCTCACTGCAGTGCCCCACACAGACCAGCTTCCTGCCTTCAAATCTAGGGAGAGCTGCGTGGGGTCTGATGAGGGACAGGCCCACTCCCTCTACTGCAACAAGGAAGTTGGGAGAAGCTTAAGCTGAAACTATTCTAGATAATCACCTTTAAATCAAAGACCATTTCAGAAACAACATTCACTGTGCTAGGACGGGGGATGTTGTAACCATCAGGCCAGGAGACCCATTACACTAGATCTGAGGCTGCTGTGAGAACAAAGGCACTGCCAGCACGATAACCCTGACCTGACCGTGCTCCGCCACAGGGCTGGGACCCTCAACAAGCCTCCAGGCCAGTGGTTCCCACCCAGCTGCACATAAAAGCACCTGAGGAATTTAAGAAAAAGAAACAAGTGCCTGGAACCCATTTCTAGATTTTCTAGTTAATCTCTATGGGATAAGGCACAGATATCAGGCTTTTTTTTTTTTTTAAAGTTCCTAGTGATTCCAACATGAAGCCAAAATTGAGACGCATGATCTCCATAGTAACAGCATTATGTGTAGCGGAGGAATACGAGGGTCAAAGATTTCCAACTGAGTGATTTGTTCTGAAATCACACTGCCTTCCCCTTATTGTCCAATACCTTGGTCATATTTCAGGGAAATCTTCTTATTTTAGATTTAATTATAAAGACCCCCATCACCCTATCACACTGTGTGGGGAAATGAAACTCTAAGGCTAAGGTAGAAGAAGGGAACTGAGAGGTGAAACTGACTTTAAATAGGAATGAAACTCACTAGCGAGCTCCCAGGCCAAAAGTGGAGAAAGAAAGCAATGAAAACAAACCACCTCGCTGAGAGAAGCTAGTGAAACCCGGAAAGTTCTTTCAGTTTGGATAATTTAAGGTTTCAGTAAGGGATTATGTTTTACATGTTGAAAGTATCCCCCACGCGGTAAAGCTTAGCAAACTGAGCATTTCTTAGGGGCAACTGCAGAGCGGCAACGGTCTGCTGATTGAAAACATACCTCCTGAAATAAAGCGGAAGGGCAGGGATCACTGCTCATGGACCACCAGACAAAACCGAGAGGCTGCCACCTTTCCATGCCCTGTGACAGCAGCACAGTGCCTGATTTCAGCCTCAGTTCATCACACAAAGACCCAAAGACCCTAACTCACCAAGGGCAAAGTAAGTCGAAGAAAGATGATGGTCTCCAGCCTGGAATGTTACTTCAAGAAACTGGTTATCAAGAGAGCTTGAGTTTAGACCATGAACCAATGTCACACAAATACAGCATCTATGGTGGTCCCCTGCAGGCATCACAGGAACTCACAAGGTGCCTTTTCATCAGTAAACAATGGAACACATGCCCCTTAACCCAAGTCCGTACTTACGTGGAAAGCACAGGTAGGAACCCAGGTCCATAGTTTCCCATAAAACCATCATAAGGGCCAAACAAGAAACAGAACGGAAGCGGGGAAAAGGGGGGATTGTTAAGGATATGCAATGGTTCATTGATACATGTTATCAAATAAACAGCGAGAACCTTAAAAGTTTCTATTTTAGTCCTACAACTTTTAGAGTCTTAAGAGTTAGATCTATTCTCAGCTACTGCTTGTTTTTTGGCCACAAGAAAAGTGGTAGTAAGTCAAGGGAATGACCGGAGGACTGATTTATTTATCTCCTTAACTTGCATAAAGTATAGGAGCGTGTCCTGTCAGTCTCTGAACTTTGTGATGTTCTGACATCATCCATTGCCTGAGTCCCTTTGTCCCCAGACGACCCTCTCCTGGCTCAGAGACAAAATTAGAAGAGGACTCTAAGTGGGTGACCGATGGGAAAGATGGGAAGCTGAAACTTTCCAGCTTGCTCTCTCTCGATAAAGGAGTCACCCTGAGGTTCCCCTATTCCTTCCATCTCCTCAACCTTAGGACCCTCAGAGACACACATAACAGACCCCTCTACAACCAGAAAGGGAGCGATCAGACACACATTCCCTTAATGCCCGTCACTTCGGTTCTCCTCATTATCCTTTGGCACATTTCAAATTAGGAGAGGGTTAGCAACCATAGGACTGCTCCCTGATCTGAAAAGCACTTGGTGGTTTATAAATTGCTTCCCTAACTTTATAACAGAGTGGTTCAGAGCCTAGACTCTGGAGTCAGGGATTAAGTCCTAGAGGCATGACCGCAGACAGACTACTTAACCTCTCTGAGTCCCTATTTCATCATCTGCTAAATACTGCCTTCAGAATTGTTGGGAAGATTAAGTGAGATAGTGGGAAGCACAAAGTAAGTGCTGAAGAGATATTAGCTATCATGTTAGTTAGTAACAGTATAATGTTCGTTAAACCTCATAATAACAATCACATTAAGCATAGTGGAGACCGACAGGAGACAGAGCACATGCGCTCACGCATACCTGTGCGTATGGATGTACGCATGGCTAGTTGGTATGTCTAGTGACCTGGCATTAGCTGGGAGGCAGGCTCCATGTAATGCCATGCATGCTATGCCCCAGCAGGAGTGTAGCTGTGCTATGGACCACAGGTAGCTGGGAAACCACTAACTGAGACTACAAGTATTTAATTCCGATCTTACTTCCTTGATAGAAATGATCAGAGAGATTGAGTGACTTGTCCAGGATCACACTCACCTTGTTAGTAAATTGCAGAACCGAGATATCAACCCAACCTGCCCGGCCCTAAGGACAAACTCAGGGCAGAGGGGAGGGGCCATGGAGTTCTGGCCCCTGGAGGGACATAAGAAATGAACCCAAATCCTCTTCCTCACTGCCCTCTATCACCTGGTACTACTGAACAAAATCAAAGAGGCTCACCCTAACAACCGTTTCTTATCTCAGATGCCTCAGAAGTAGGATGGGTGAACTATATTAGGCACCCTACTCTCCCCTCAAAAGAATAAAAAAAAAAGTCAAATCTTCCTTTCATCAAATGGATTTAGAGCACTGTCATCCCATCAGCAGGGCACCAAATGTCACATTTGTGAATCAGTAAAATCATTCTGAGAATTCAAGAAATCCACACAACTGTCTCCTGGTGCTCTCCTAAGCATGTCCCCACACCAGAAACTGAGCACCAATCCTGTTCCCAGCATAGAGGGGCAAGTTCCAGTTCAGAGAGCCACCCATGAGTGAGAGCTCCCCTCCTGGGAAGCACTGAGAGTGGCCAAGTTTCAGGGCAGAGGCGTATATGGAAAAAGGATATTGCATCATTAAAGAGGTTAGTGAGCTTCGCAAGGCAGATATCCCAAATGCCAGGGAGGGGACAGCAGATGAGAGGAGGGGGCGGTGGGAGTGACACGTACAGGGAATTGCTCCCATTCCTCAATGTCAGCGGTGGTCAGGAGACGCCCTCCTCACGGTGATAACTGCAGCAGGAGGACAAGCCCTCCCAGTGGTCACGGGAGCCTGGCTGACGGCTGGGCAGCGACCTGCCCTTCACATCCACCCCTGGGTCCTCTGAGTGAAGAATGCACTTCTCAGCATGGAGATGCCTAAAGATTCTGTGGAAACCAGCTAATTTCATGTTTCTCAAAAGGGGGGACACAGAATATTTGTTCCAACAAATGGTGCCCTGCAACCAAATAGCGTTTCAGAAACAGCACACTGTCGCTCACACTTGGAGATTCATAAGGCATGTTAGCATGTGGAAGGCTTTGAGAAAGACTTTATAAAAACACTTGTTTAATTTTTTTTATCAAGCATTTATAAAGCTTAATGATTAGATATTCCTCCTATCCTCATTGTTTAACCTAACATCTCATTTCGGAAAATGTTTTCAGAAAACTTGTTCTAGTCAAGATCCTTCATTTTACAAAATACAAAATACTGAGGTCTTGTGACCTACTCCAAGTCACAAACAAGTTAGTACTTCTTATTTTTCAGTGAATTAAAGGCACAGGACATCTTGTGAATAGTTTCAAGAAAATTAGTAAAGATGCTGAGACAGAATATTGATCAATAGATTAGTATCAAGCTATTGATCACATTCTCCAATCAACAGCAGGCTGAAGAAGGGGTGCCTTTCATCTTCTATGGTGGGGTTTGAGCATAGTAAATTCCAGAATCATACCTGAGGGAAGATTTTAAATTTAAACAGAAAAATAAACATCCAGAATTGCTCATCAAGGCCAGTGATGGCTGCATAAAGCGAAGGTGCAGAGTCCGACCAGGAACAGGAGAGCCAAGGAGAACCAGTGACAAAGTTCACAGTGATATGGGTGACTGAATCTACAGAGATTCTCCAGTGGTCTAGATAAATTCCCGAGAGGGAATTCCGTTCCCTGGGCTGAGTACATACATATTTTACTGCGGGTTACTATAAATGTGTGGTGCTCATTTTAAAAGGTCAAGATCAGAGACATACAGGGACTTCTCTATCAGAACGGCCAGACTCCCTAACCCTGCTCTATTCAGTATCTCCATTAACTGCTTATAGAAAGTCAAAAAAGGCTTTTTAAAAAATTCAACCATACTGATGACATAAAATGCAAAGGAATAACAAAAATAATGGACAAACGATAACAAATTTGAGACTATCCCCATAGGCTGGGATGCTGATGCAAAACCATCTTAGTATGGATAAAGCTAGTTAGGTTCAAGTTAAAAGCACAGCACAAAGAGTCAAGTTGATTATTAAAGTACCCTCCACAAATCCCGCTCCGCTCCACACTGATCAGACTACACCTGGTAGAATGGAGTCCACTTTACAGGGAGAATACCTCGCACTCAAAAAGCGTTACAAAGGATGACCTCGAGAGTGACAAGAAACTGAAGGAATAAACATTGTTGAACAAACAGAAGACTAAGGGTAGGGCTGCCTTCAAATACAGAAGTTGTCCTGTGGGGGGGGGGGGGAAGGAGAGACCTAGTTCTTATGGTTTTAAGAAACTGCATAGAGGCAATCTATGAAAAATGCAAGAAGAAAACATTTTGTGCAACATAAAAAAATAACTTTCTAAAAGTTCGAGCTGCCCAAGAATGGCAGGTACCCAGATGTCCAGCATCCTTTGAACAGTCACCTGTCACCAGACTTTGCATAATTAAGGGGGATGACCTCAGATTTTCTCCAAGGGTTTGGCCATGCTTCTTCACCTTATCTCTCTGAGACTCCTGACTTCGTTCCCATTTGTGATCATGATGCGGCTCTCTTCCCTTCCTTCCTCACCCTTCTCTCCCTGGTCCACCGTCCACTACCATCATCAATGTTACACTATTTTTCTCCAAACGCTTGTCCACGACTTCCACCTAGAACACATGTCTTGAAGCACCACGTGCCTTGCCTCCAGTAGGAGCCCATATTCACCTAAAAGCTTTGTTTGGGTCATTCATACTCACACCAGTCACAGTAAAGAAGGCAATGCTCACTCATCAGGGATTTGAGGAAGGGATTTCCTTAGGTGTGTACGAATGAATGAAAGGGGAGGGCTTTTTAATAATGTGTTCCTATTATTTGTGGGTAGCACTAGGTCGTATACATAAGATTCTCAAAAGCTAGGCAAAGACATTTCTATGACATTAGGTAAGTGAGACCATGTTTCTATTCCCTATTCTCAGGCCTCCATCCCTGGAGGTGAGGCTCCTTATAATGCTGTTCACTGAGGGTGCAAAAGCACTCTTACACCTGCTTTCTAGGATCTATCCAGATTACCCTTCTGGGGCTCCATGATTCACTGCACAAAACTCCTGTTCTTCTGCGGTGAGCCTGTGGTGGGTTCACAATGGTTCCAACACAAGAGTAGTCTTGGACTAAAGGCCCTGGCAGGAAATCAATCTCTAATCCCTTGGTAGTGGCTCATCCTTCTCAGTAGGATTTTGGGAATAATCCACATGCAAAAGTGACTTCTTGATCTGTCAGAGAGGAACAGGGGAGAGAACGCGATGCAGTAAGACTAGAGACCTGCATAATTTGTAGCAGCCCTGAGTGACCATGAGAAAGTGAATAATCCTCTCTAACCTTTGGCTTCCGCACCTGTAGATCTGAGGAGCTTGAACGTCTCTAACTTCCCTGGGTCACAGACGATCTACGGAATGTGATGAAAGCTATCCACTTCCCTCCCAGAAAAATACTTAAACGCACACACAGGTAAAGCTGTGTATCCAATTTCAGAAGGTGAGGGGAAAACCTAAAGACCCCCTATAAAGATTCCATAGCAACCTTGGATGCTAGGTTAAAAACTCCATGGACCAGGTAGTTACATAGAGTTCTCAGGACACCTACACGGCCCTTAAAGTAATACATAAAATGTGTCAGCTGTACTCAACAGACGACAAGAGACAGCCAGAGCTAATCAGCCGTGTCTGCAGTCGCCACTATTAGAGCGCAATCTCCCCACTCACCTATAAAGACCTAAGTGCCCACCAGCACTCCATTTAGATCTTTCCCCAAGAGCCCCCACGTTCTTCAGAAGTAGTCCCGTTGTTTGCCTGTGTCTCTCACCATGACATGTGCACTTTGCATCTACGATCCCAGAGACGGCTGCCCAGGCTCTCCAGGAGGAAGGCAGTCCTGGGCTCACCAAAGCACTGACCTCTGGTCAATGTTCCAATAATCAAGCCATTCAAGTGCCACCAGGGTCCTGATGTGTCTCCTGCTATGATTGACACATCAGCTGCACCGAGAGGGTAATCCATCAAGTAAATACAAATCAAATGAACAACCATGGATGGTTCTTCCTCTAACCTTTCCTTTACTCCTTTTTTCCTTTATTTAACAAGTGTATCCTATTCCCCAAAAGTATTGAAATCAACACTATTAAACGTTTACTAAGAAAAAGAAAACACGTCCAACTCTTTGAGAGTTATGAAGAAACAGTCCCTGCATCCCAGGACCCAGGCATTGTAATTGCAGAGAGACAAAATGAATCAGATCACAATAAATAAAATAACAAGCAAGAGATAAATCAAAGAGTAATACAGCCTGCAAGTAATTATAAACAGTAATAAAACAGCGGCCACAAGTCCTATAAGATTAATTGCCAAACGGTGGTAGAAAAGAGGAAGGGGCATAGAAAGCAATGAATGGGCACTGATCCAAATGTAAATGCCTTGCCCTCTCCACTCCACTAGTTCCCCTCATTTACTTTCTCTCCTCCAGCCCTTGCTCCTTTGCTCCAAACTCTTGCAAACTCCTGTCACTGGGTTTAAGCCACAACGTTTTTATAAACTGATAGGGTAAGTTTCTGAACTTCCCTCTATCTCCCCCGCCCCAAAGATGCAGGGAACAGTGTTGAGGCTGATATGGAAGGTACTTTCCCTTATCTTTGAGCTTCCTCCCTCTCTTACTTCTAGCCTTTGCCCTGACTACACCCTAGACAAACAAACAACAAGCCTTGCCTCACCATGAACTCCACAACATAGGTGAATGCTAGAAATGAGGCTCATTGCTCAGCTGGGCATTCTGCTCCATAACCCTCAAACTGTAACTGTAACTGAATTAGAAATAAAGAAATCAATAACAAGAACTAAAATAACAAGTAAAAGATAAATCAAATAGTGATAGAATGTTTGCATATTTTTACTCATGACCTTTCTCATTTCGTCATAAGCCCTGCTATCTTCGAGGCACAGCACAAATCCCACCGGTCCCAAGCAGCCTTATCGACTAGCCCACACCGATCTCCTATCTTTTCATTATTTATAACAGACTATCAGTAACTCACAGACCTTCCATCTTACCTGGTCTTATTCTTAAAATCATTCATAAGTTGAAGCTTTGTAATTTCTAGCTGTGCCCCCTGAGAGCAGAGGATATGTGTTCCCTTCTGTCATACCCTCCACAGAGCAGAACTCTAAGAAAGTTGAATGGAACTGAGATGGGAAACCCAGAAGGATCCGGTGATATCTCATGTAATTAAAGGCCAACTCAGATGTCTGTAGCCCCTCAAAAGATCTACATGATAATGCTGCCTTATTCAGACCCTCACAAACTCCCCAAGCTTGCCACTGTTTTAAGCTCCAGGACCCATACCTAATTTAAACAGGTTCCCAATTACTATGGACCGAATGTTGGTGTCCTCCCAAAATTCATATGTTGAAGCCCTCATCCCCAATGTTAAGGTATTTGGAGATGGGGCCTTTGCGGGGGTGACCATGTTTAGATGAGGTCATAAAGGTGAGGTCCCCATGATGGGATTAGCACCCTTTTAAGAAGAGGAAAAGACATCAGAGCTTCTGTGTCTGCCATGTGAGGATATGGGAAGAAGGAAGCCATGAAGAGAGCCCTCAGGAGGAACTGATTCTACTGACTCCTTGATCTGGGACTTACCAGACTCCAGAACTCTGGGAGGTAAATATCTGCTGTTTAAGCCACCTGGTCTGTAGTATTTTTGTTATAGCTGCCCAAGCTGATTAAGATACGAGTATTTTAATTCACCTGTGAATACATTGGGTCCCCATGATCCTCTTGGGCACTATACCCCAGGGTCGAACATTCCCCATCACACCTTCCTCCTCTCTACTTGTTGAAAATCTTTCAAGTTCTTGGGTCCTTGAACAGTCTCACACTGCCCATGAGCCCTTCTATACTACCCCCACCCCCACTCCTCCTCATCTGGAGCTCAAAGCTACAACTGTCTGTATCATCCCTTGGCTACTTCGTCATGCATTGGCACATCAGCAGAAACAAGTGGTGAATGAACATATATGGCTTACAACTCTGGATTATCAACTTTTATTTGTGTTTACCTTTTGTATTACCGCCATATCTCATTGATCTTAAGGTATATAATTTTTCATTTCTAACATCTCTGAAATTGTCTCACAATCTGTGGCATCTTAGATTTGATGATATATGATACTTCACTTTTCATATGTATATCCTTTATGTCTTAACTGCAAGCTCTTTTAGGAAAGAACCCACATATTATTGTATATATCGGTTTTTCTTTACTTGCCTAGAAAAGGTCGGCCTAGATCCTCTATACTTTCTTGCTTAAGGAATAAATTGTTCCCCTGGAATTTAATACAAAGCTCGGCCTTCTGGGGTTGGTGTTCCCAGATTGTTCCTTGTCTCCTAAGAAAGGATGTGATAAACAGAAAGCAGCCAGAGATTTGGATACGTTGGATATGGATGAGGCATAGTCCTTGGTCATTCTCATCTGACAACATCATAGAATTTTAGAATTGGAAGTACACACTGGCTCCAAAGTGATTTCTTTCTTTGAGTCCCAGAGTGACACGTTTCTCTGTGCCTCATTTTCTCTTTTGTAAAGTGGGTCCAATCACACTCACTAGAATGGAACTAAATGATGGTAATCTTAGAATGCCACAGAGGGTGTCATGAGTAGTATTAAGTGCTGGCCCTGGGGGAGTGTTTCTTCCAGCGATGGAAAGAGAGAAGAAGGCTTGTTTCTGCACTGTACATACATACTGCATTACCAAGACAACTCCCCTGAAGTTTGTCCCCTTTCTCTCCATTATAACTACTCTGCTCACACACAAGGAAGCCTCAGTGGTCAAGGTGAGAACAAGGGAATGTGGATGGTGTAAGTAGAGCTAGCAAAGGTTCCGTGGTAGCCTTTGGGAGACCCTCGTTCACCACCTTCCTTCATCCCTCTGTGTCTTCTTGTGTGTCCACCCACATGCCTAGGCAGTGAGTGCAAATATATCTTGGTACGTGATCCATCCTGCATTGCCCAATAAGTAGCAGACTCCATTTAAGTTGCCAAGAGCAGCTTTTCAGAGGCTGATCTGTGCATCTAGATCTGAGGTCCTGGAACACCAACCCAATTAGGTGAAAGTTAAATGAGCTCTGGACACAATTCCCTTTACTTGCAGCACACCTTTGAGGTGCACACGTGAACACACATATGATGCCCACATGTACACCATTTTCTTCCTGAAGAGCACCTTGAATAGTCTTCGATTAACCTTGTGCCATCGATGTCTTGTGAAACCACATTCTCTTGCACTACCTGAAGCTTGACCAAGATCAGGAACCTTCCTGATGTTTGCTCAATAGAAGAAATGAGACCAGAGCTGATTCTGATATCCCCTTGCTTGCCCTCCTCCCCTTCCTCATCTGAAAAAGTAAACAAATGTCCTGGTTTGCTCCCCTCTTTCCCTTTGCTTTTCTAGGCCTACATTTGCAAACTTCATTCTTCCTGATTAATGAGGAAACAAAGAGATCATCTTTGATCATCCTAACTTAGAGAAAGATACCCATGTCCCCTCTCCATGTTAGCAGAATGGCTCTCCCTCCCTTCCCTCCTTGCTCCCTCTTGGTGAAGAGAAGCGACACTTAATGGAATGGGTGTTTCACAAAGCTTCCTCTTTCTCCCCTCTCCCAATCCCGTCCAGCCTCAGGAGGCTGAAGAATCAGTGCAACATCTTTACAAAGGCCCAGAGATCTAAGCCTCTCTGCCAGGGAGGCGTCTCTGCACTAGAATCAGACTTGGGAGTGGTCCAGAAATAGCTGGTCTAGTAGGCATCAGCTTGTAATCTAATGAATTTGTGAAACACCATAAATTCAACCACACTTGGAGAACCATGATGCTCATTAACATATTAAAGGCTTTGAGACATCCTACTGCAAAGACATCTGTTTAGCTTTGCTTAACCAGGTGTTTCCCAATCTTTTTTGCTCATGGAATCCTTTTTGGCTTCTACCACCTTTTAACACTCTGATAAGTGTGTTCCACAGACTGCCTATTGTAAAATGCTGACCTAACCTAGTCCGATACCTTCATGTTTCTCATGGGAAAATTAAGAAACAGGGAGGGGCATTAACTTACTTAATCTCACTCATGAATAGAAATATGAAATGGTACGTAAAAAGCAGAGCAAGCTCTGGACTGGTAGGCCACTCTGTCCTAGTTGAATTTTCTCCCAAATGTTCTCTAGCTGTGCGGCTTGAGCCAGTACCTCTCCTTTATAATAGAGTTATTTCATTTTCAGCAAAAGAAGCAGAATTCTTTTAATATATTCATCCGAGGACATTTTTCATTACTTTTAGAGAGAGAGGAAGTAGTGGGGGGGTAGAGAGAGAGAGATTGGTTGCCTTCTTGTACGTGCCCCAACTGGGAATTGAACCTGCAACCTGGGTATGTGCCCTGGGCAGGAACTAAACCTTTCAGTCTATGGAGCAATGCACCAACCAACTGAGCCACACTGGCCAGGGCAAGAGAATTATTTTTTTTTATCTCCCAAAGACTTCTAAGGCTCTTTTCAGTTCCCTTTTTCTGAAATACTGAGAGATTCTAGTACTTGCTGTAACACCTCCTGGAGCCAGTCCCAGAAGTGTGAGCCTATAGTTGTTCTAAATTTAAACTTTCCAAAGCTCATGAGATTGTCAACCCACATGAAGTAAAAACCAACAGCAAACTTCCCCCCAGCCGGGTCATGAAGGTCTCCCTGAAAAGAAGCCTGGGTGAGAAGCAGACCCTGGGAGTCCAGGGCATCCCCTGTATGTCAAGGCATCAGAGTCAGCATGATTGAAGTTGGAGTCATGGGGAACTGGGAAGCCCCACATACCTGCTGTCTCTCTAAGCACTAGGGGCACAGCTTCAGACCCCAGTTAAAGCTGGGGCTGCCCTGGCCGCGTAGCTCAGTTGGCTAAGGCATCATCCCGATACACCAAGGTTCCAGGTTCCATCCTCGGGCAGGGCACATACAAGAATTAAGTGAATAGATAGGTGGAACAACAAAGTGATGTTTCTCCTCCCCTCTCTCTCTGTCTCTCTCCCCCTTCTCACCCCCCTCTCTCAAACCAATAAATTTAAAAAAAAATGTTTTTAAATAAAAGCTGGGTTGACTTGCATAACCACTGTACCAAGATCTGTCTCTGCCCACCAGGCACCGGATAAAGACATGAGGCTCTTTCAGCACAACTAAGATGCCTTATGCATCCATGGCATGCTGGACCCGTCCATCACCCCCACCCCAAGGCAAAGCTCAGACATGCAAGAACAACATTGGGGCCCCTCCTCAGCCCCTTGAGCATAGAGCTGTTCTGTCATCTTTATGCACACCAGACCACAATCTCCTTGTTGGCACATACCCCACCTGCTTGCTCCTGGCTGTGCCCCTGTACATGTCACTAACAGGTACTGTTTAAAATCTGCAGAATAAGAGATTATTTCTTAGCTGATTGTTAAGATTCAGAATATATGTTAATCTACAAATTCATCAAATATCTCTTAAGTTCTTTGCAAGTTGTGAGCACTGGGCTGGCCTTATAGGGGAATCTGGAGATAATTCCAGTGCAGACCCTGCTCCCAAAGACATTACCTTAGACAGCTCCTATGAAGACGGAACTATATTTAAACCTATCATCCCATTCTTCCTTCCATATTCTCTCCCCACCAAAAAAATCTGTTCCTTTGCTGACTCTTCATTTTGGGACATGGGCTGAAGGCAACCACTCAGTCACCTAAAATATCAATAACGATAACCATTATTAGAGACGGCATATATTGAATGTTCATGATGTGTCAGATCAGCAATGCTATGAATGTTGTACTCTTATGTGTCCTGTTTTACAGAAATGGGGATATCATCGCAGACTCACGCTTTTCTCTCCAACACCCTATATCTAACCACTCTTGAGGTCAGGTGCACAGCATAAATGTCTTCCCCTCCCACCACGGTCTTCACTCCTGTGAAGCACAGAACCTTAAACACTGTCCTTGCTCGAACTATTAGAGCTGCCTTCTAAATGGTCTTCTGGCTGACTGACAACCTACCCAGCCCTTGACCTTGCACAATGACTATGCACCGACCCCCATTCAAACCCGATCATGGCTCCTTGGTTCGAGCAAGGGAGCCTTCAAGATGAGAAAAAGCTTTCTAGTGAGGGATGACCATGACCACTCAGATGCCACGGAACAACTTTCTTTCCCAGGCCTTTCTCTTCAACAGTTCCACCCTGAACTTCAATACAATCCTGCATCACCTCCTCCAAGAACCTTCCCTGACCTCCCTTCCTCCATCCCAGGCTGCCTCCTGGGCCCCTCTTTGACATTTACTTAGCACTTCCAGTGGAACATGGGACCAATTTACTTACTGGCCCTTGACTCTCAGATGCTACAGCAGATGAGTCTGGACGCCTCCCTTCCACCCCTGGCATGTTGCCTAGCAGGGTTGAGAGGCCTCCTTTTACCCACCCTTGCACCCACTGCCTTGGGGCTTAATTTTTCACTGAATAATGCTTTACAAAAATATTAGGGTAAGGTAACACCCTCTTTTCTTTTATTCTCATAGCTTTAAAATACATTAGTATTTTAAGAAATATATTAGGACTTTCTTTCTCTCAAGAAGATTGTTCTCACTTTTTTTTTTTCTGATGAAGAAACTGAGGCTTTGAGAGATCAAGTGACTTGCCCAAGGTCACACAACTAATGAGGGACAGAGCTGGGGCTGACACCCTGGTCACATGGCTCCCAGCCCAGCAGCTCTATACCTGCCTCTGCCTCAGCCCTGAGCCTTCTATTAAAAAGCAAACTAAAAAAAATGTACATGTAGGATATATGTACTCATACACATGCACAAATACATAATATGTATGTATACATACATATACATGAATATGAATATATAGTAAGTGTTTAAGAAAGGGGTGGGGCCTCTGAGAGCTTCGCGAGGAGGAGAGATCCCCCCCAGAGGGGGCTGGGCATCAGCACAACAGACAGCTGGTGTTTGGGTGGTAGTAAATCACCCTGAAATGAGCCTCTTCCGTGGACTCAATGAGGCCCCCACAACAAAGGGAGGCCCAGCTTGCAGCCGGACAGCCTGCCCGCCAGCCCCAGACGCGCATAACAGCTTCATTCAGGAGCCCCGCGTCCACACAAAGGCCCCGAAATCAATCCGACATCCCGCCACCCTGGACAATGCCCCGAATCTTCTCAGAATCCCAAGCTCAAACAAGGGGACGGCATTCAGGGGAGATCAAACCGCCGGCCTGCCACTGAAAGCCAGCACGAAAAAAACATTTCTTTTTATTTAAGAGGAGGCTCGGGCAAGGCGGGCGGCAGCTCTGCGCCTGGGTGCCCGGTGGCCGTGCGAGGCTCACACAGCCGGGCTGCACTCAGGCATAGGCTGCATTAGGCCCAGCTTTGAGCGGTCGTCGCGCCTGTGCTGCTTGCGCGGGACCAGTGCGCGACATTTGACAGCCAGAGCCGCTGGGCTGCACGGCCTTGGGGCTTTGTGTGGCAGTGGCCCGTGTGAACCTCCACTACAGGCATTTCCCACTGGCTCCCTCGTACAGTAGGGCACACACATGCAAATGTCTCCCAGAGGCACGGGCTTAGGGTGTTGACAGTGGCAGCCCCCGCGCGAGGCCAGGGAGCCCCTGTTCCCAAGCAGGGCCCCTCAGGAAACTCATCTGCTCCATTCTGCTGCCTAATCCGGTTATCAGCTGCAGAAAGTGTGGGACTGGTGGGACTGGGGAGGCCCTGCAGGGAAAGGGGCAGACCACTGCTCCAGTGGTTGAGCCTGGTTGTGTTCTCCTTTCCTAGGGTCACTGGTGAGGCTCCTCCCCCTCTCTCTCAGTGGGGGCACTGCACTGGGTCACAGCCTTCCCTGATGGCAGGAGTCAACTGGCTGGCTAGAAGGTCCCCCAGCAGAGGCAGAGTGCAAAGGTGCTGGCAGGGAGCAGAATATATTTGACAGATCCGTGGGAATGCGTGCACTGGAGGGACCAAGCCATGGGCCATTTTATGTGCTGTGGCCAGAATCTCTCCTGGCACTCTAGCTAAAGCTGCGTTAAATTTGATGTTCTAGGTGGCCACCATGAGGGTGAAATAAATTTTTATTGCAAACAAAGGGCTTCTGCTGGAGGGCCACTCACTGAGGTCCCTACACTCTGTTCCCCATGATCGTGCCTGGACTCTTCCACGAAAGCACAAGGGCCGACAGGGTCCGCTGGTCAAGGTGTGGTTATGTGGGCAGCTGCCCATGGGGAGGGATGAATCAAAATGAAAAGGCACATGAACTGGAGCAAAAAGGCTTGGAGGAGAAGAAAGAGCCGGGCTAGCTGGGGGCTAGTCTTCCCTCAACCTCTTATTTGAGCCAGACACCTCTATTTTTTCTCTCCCTAAATTACTGGCCAAGCTTCCTCCTGGAATTGATGCACAAACAGACAGCCATTTACCATGTTACTGCCCACCTCCCACTGCCCCCTCAGACCATCCTCCCAGAGCCAGACTCCTGGGCAGTGTGCGGCATTGGTGCGAGACAGGCTCACCAGGGGCGGGGGGCTGCACCCTGGAGATGCAGAAGGGGCACTTTCTGCTTCAGAGTTGCTTCCTTCTCAACTCCTTCCACTGGCCAACAGTAGTAAATGGAATCCAATTTCCCCCATGGAGGGGTCAGTTGTTGTTGTGTTTTTTGGATTTTTTTTTACCCTTCTCCTTTCCATTTTCTGCTTTTGTAGCTCACCTCCTCCAATCTACTTCCCTACAGGAGCCGAAATTAAACAAGCTCCCCATATGCCATGCCTCACTTGTTGTCTGTTCCCCTCACTGCCATCTGGCCTATTTGCTCAGCCAAAAAGAGAAAGAGAGAGAGAAAGAGCAAAAGAGAGGGAGGGGGAGGGGAAGAGGGGAAAGGAAAGCAGGGAAGGGGGAGGGGAGGGGGAGGGAGGAAAATAAAGGAGGGAGGGACACAGGCAAATGAAGAGAGAGGGAGAAAGAGAGAGAGAGAGAGAGAGAGAGAGAGAGGAATAGAAGGAGGGAGGGAGGGAGAGAAGGAGGGAGGGAGAGCCAGACACAATGAGGAGGCAGGGGTGATGATGCAGCCTCTCCCATCTGCTCCTTGGCCAGAGTCCCGGATGGAGCAGTAATGGAGAGCAACAGAACCAGTGATAATTAACCCAAACACAGACCTGTTTATTTAACCTGCTCAGATAGATCAACTCTGAGGCAGCTCTCTAGCAGAGGGCCCTGGGACATACTTAGGAAGACACCCTGGAGGCTGCTAAGGACACAGAGGCAGGCTGGCCCTCTCTGGACATCCTGGGGCTATGTGTGTGCCTGGTGAGCAGGAAAGACAAGGAGAATGGAATTGCTGAAAGAGGTCACAAACACCACTCAAATCTTCTGGGAAGAGACTCTTTTGTCATCTTGCCCTTTCCCCTGCGCATTATCCTATTTCATGGCAATAGCTGCTTCTGGATGGCCCCATGTTGCAAAGCAAAGCTAGCCAATGAGAGGTACTCGTCTCCTACCTCTTCCTGTCCCAGGGCCCCTTCTGCCATAAGGACTTACAGTCAGGATTCAAATAACAAACTAACTACAGGACACAGACTAGAGCCAAATGACCTGAAGACCTCAGACTAAGATGGTATCCAAGGACAAAAGCCAAGGGCACTGATTAAGGCACATAGGGTGAAAGAGTCAGCAACCAGGGGTTCAAGGCCTAGCTCAGCCACTTCTGCCGCATCCCTGTGTCTGCATGCTTTCTTAGTTTATCCATTTAATGGGTCGTTGTCATCAGCGTACTCTCTTCCCCAAGTTAGGGAGGAGCCTACCAGCCTCGAACAAGATCACCAGGGACTCTTACCTGTTTGAAATGGACAACATGCAGAGCCCAGAGGAGGGGGGGGGTCCAGGGATGTATTCCTGTCTACTGTACCCCCCCTCCATCTCCACCCTTGTAGGCCCCAGAAATAAAGGGCAAGAACCTTTTCAGGGCTGAAGAGCAGCAGACAGAAGTTGCGAGTCTGGGAAATGGAACCCAAGGAAGCTCTTGGCTGAGCACTGAGGGTGAGTGAAGGAGTGCAGTAGCTGGGTTGAAAATAGGAAGCATCGGGGTGGGTGAGGAGTTGGCAGGCACCGGATTCCAAGTGGCTTCACGCTCCTCAGTGGAAGAAATGCAGAGATAATTTGAACATGGCTATTTTCAAGCTCCACAGCTGAGCTCCCTTGCTCTCCCACCCCACACCTCCCACCCAGCCCTGCAATTTGGCAAAATCTTTCTGCTGGCTGCTCTTATACCCAATATGTTGGGTTGCCTTAGCAACTAAGGCAATTATCTCTTTGGAGCAGTTAAAACAATGACCGTCATAAATAATAACAAGAAGAAGAATGATGGTGAAAAATAGATCTTAGGCTTCCAGGGTCATAGGTTGGCACAGAACTGGAAAGGAGAAGAGGTCTCATGGGGCAGGCAGTGAAAACTGGTCTCTTATGGACCTCGTCTTATTTTATTTATCTAGGGGAAGAGACAGGAAATGCTCAGTCTTTCCTCACTGCTGCCGCACCCCCAGGCCATCTTAGGGATGGTTCCTATTTGTTGTGGGTTGATCCTGCATATCCTCCTGTCTGCCAGACCCAGCAGGAGCAGAGTGAACACTAATTGTTTAATGCCCTTCTCCTCTCTGGGTTATGAACCCCTTACAGACAGGCACTGGGTCTGTCATCTTGGTGGTTTTAGCACTTAGATCAAAGCCTGGCACAGAACAGGTATTCTAAATATTCACTGATTAATGAAAATATTATATTATACCGAACACCCAACTTGTGCCATAATTTTTTCTTTTTAAAAAACCCAGATAATTTTGAAGTCACTTCAGTCCTCAGCATTCTATGATCTTAGAATCTCCAAGCCTATAGTCCAAGATACAGTAGAGCTCCATGTGTACAAGAGTATGGTGAGCCCTGGCCAGTGTGGCTCACTTGGTCAGAGTGTCATCCCATAAATCAAAAGGCTGCAGGTTCGATTTCCGGTCAGGGCACAGGCCTAGGTTCTGGGTTCAAACCCCAGTTGGGCGTATGTGAGAGGCAACCCATCAATGTCTCTCTTTCTCTCTCTCTCTCCCCTTTTCCCCTCCCTCTAAAATCAATAAGCATGTCCTCAGGTGAGGATAAAAAAAAGGAGAGAAATCAAAATGTAATTCAAATTTATTCAACAGGTTTGTTTTCCCAAGACAGCCATCCCATGCAGTTTTGTGAATGTAAAATGTCACTGGAGATAAAACACTTGAAAACAATAAAAAATGAGAATTAAACTGATAATGGATCAAACAACTTGTGCTCCCCCGACCCCAAACATATCTGCCTTCCACCCTACACACAAGCTTCATCCCATGTGTGACGGTCCACCAGGTAATGCATCAATTAACATGCAGGATTTGTGACTCAAAACAAAAGACAACCTACCTTTTCCAGTGTCCCTTTCTGTTCCACTTTCTTTTTAAAGTATTAGAAATGCAACCCTTGATGCTCTCAAAGTACATTCACATCATATGCGGTCTTTAAAATAATTCTTGAGATAAACTGGACAGGAGTCATTATTCACAAGTGTTAAACAGTGGAAGTCCTCAGCTCTCCTGACACCAGCTTTCTTGCTGTTTCCTTTTCTGCGTGTAATGGCCACGGAGTGTAACATGTAACATGGTCATTTATATAACGATCAAATGGACAACCTTCCTGAGCAAAGCAGTAAGCATATGCCTGTTCTCACTCCATAATGCCAAAAGGCGCTGATGCAATAACCCTTGGAGCCCTACTGACCACAGTCCCGCTCTGGAATAAAAACCCAAACTTCAGCACCTCCAGACTGAAGGCCAGCAAAACCGTAAATGCTTAACCTTGGAAAGACGCTTGGGGGGGGGTCCCTGCCAGCACCTGGGGAGATGGGGTCCAGGGAGTTGTGACAACTCTCAGTAAACAGGAGTGTCTCATCTCTCTGGCCTTCCAGAGCATCTTTGGGCGGGCTTCCTGTTTTTCTGACCAAAGTCTATTCTTTGGACTCTCTATTCTTCTGATGGTCATGGAAGGTCACAGAGCAACTCCCCCTCTCCCCGTGTGTGCCCCTACAACTCCACGAGAGTCAAGTTTTTGCCCGGTCACCAGAATCACTCCTGTCTGGGATTCGACACCGGCCAAGACATGGTGTACACTTACTGGACTATAACCCAGTATCCCGGCTTTGTAAATTTAATGAGAACACTGTCAACCTCTTCTGTGCCTTTTACACATTCGATTAAAGTGGCATAACCAGACTATCCTTTCCAGATACTTCAAATGTGAAAGACCTGAATCCAAATTCAAATATCTCCCACAATGAAAAGCAGATTTTCCAGAACCTCTGATGAAGGAAAATATTTAGTCAGACTCTTTTATAAATATACAAATGTCTTATTATTAAAATATATCTTGAAGGTGTTATGGCTCCAACAGTTCTACAAATGATGGCAAACTGGATTCAACAAAAAGCAAATTATTTTCATTTCCCAATATAAAGGACTGTGCTTAGGGAAGTATTCACAGATCAAGGAGGTAAAGGCAAAGTTGGATGATTTTTTAATGTTTTGTGAAGCCAAGTATTGAGCATTACTAAAATAAGGTATAGTAAACAGAATAATGAATGCCCCCCCACAAAGATGTCCCATGTCTTAATCCTTGGAGCTCATAAATATGTTACGCTACATGACAAAGGGCAATTAGCCCTGCAGATAGAATTAAGGTTGCTAATCAGCTGACCTTAAAATGGGGAGATTATCCTGTATTATCCAGGTGGGCTCCCTGTGTTCACAAAGGTCCTGAAAAGTGGAAGAAGAAGGAGAAAATATCGAACCGGAGAGAGCGGTGTAGAAAGGACAGGGCCTGATGTCACCGATTTTGAAGACAGAAGGATGAAGCCATTGGCCAAGGAATGTCTGCAGCTTGTAGAAGCTGGGAAGGAAGGAAAGACCACTTTCCTGGAGGCCTCAGAAGGAATGTAGCTCTGCAAACACCCCGAGTTTATCCCAGGGACACACACTTCAGACTTCTGACCTCCAGAATTACAATATAATAAAATTATACTGTTTGAAGGCACTAAGTTTGTGGTAATTTGCTCCAGTGGCAGTAGGAAACTCATGCAGAAGGGGTATGTGTGCGTACGTGTGAGTATGGGTGCCTGTGTCCACACAAGGATATGTTCTCCTTAAAATATAAATATTTAGAACATGTGTGAAAATGTGTCCTCAGTAGTTCCAGGAAAATGAAATCCAGTAAAATGGAGGTGACACCATAATTCTCTCAGGACTGTGAAGCGTCAGAACCATTTAACGTGAACGAAGATCTCCAGCGGCAGAGAGACCACGACAGGACTGCAAAGAGTCTGGGGAAAGGCTGTCAACACCGGACACGTATGACGCTTAAAATGAATGTCACTCTCTAAACAAAAGCAACTGGACCATTAAGCGTGACTGGAGACCCCAGTGACAGAGCCTCTGAGAGGAAACACGGCGGTGCAGGGCACCCTGGCCCCCAGCTTCTCTAGCAGGTCATGTGGGAAGTCTTACGAGACTTCAGGTGCCAGCTTCTCAGATGAGGAAGAGAAAGGGCACAAGTAAATGGGCATGTGAAGCTGTGGGTGCTTCTGGATATGCAACTGCCCAACAATGAACAGGCCTGAAAAAAGAAGATTCAAAAATGGTAGACAATGGAGATGACATCATCACTATCAAAATAGCCACGGCAGGTCATTAATTCACTTGTGAGTCGTACACAGCAAAGCATGCAATCCCTCTCTCTGCCCTGACATCGGTTAGGCCCATGCTGATGCAGTTCTAAGTCAGCTGACCCCATCAGGGTCTCAGGTGGGAAAGACCCTCTAACAGAACATACTTCTGGGGCCCAGAACCCCTGCTAGGGAACACCTAGAGCAACTGGAAACTCACTGCCTTCAAAGACAACCTGTGCTATCTCTGGAAATTCCTTGTTTTGAACTCTGCGATCAGGCAGTCCAATGCCCTCATCCTACAGACAGAAGACAGGAATGGGGAAGTGACATTTTTCTAAGGTTATGCACTCAGAGCAAACCAGAGTTGAAAATATAATCTGTGTCTTTCTACCTCCAAATCCAGGGAATTTCATACTATATCATGTGGTCTCTCACAAGGTAACCTGGTCACCCACTCACAAAAGATAAAATACTGCATTTTGCCACGTATAATGCATACCCACATTTTGAGCGCATTATACACAGGATTATTATACCCATGGCATGGAATGATTATGCCCAGGTATAATGTGCATCCTTATTTTCCCTCAAAAATTTGGGCAAAAAGTGCTCAAATATAAATATGGTATTTGTTAGATAAAATTTCTTGTATCATAATATGTTCAAAAATAAATGCTAAAATTCCTTTATATAAAAAAGTATCTAATTATAAATAAATAAAATACTGAATTAAAAAATTAAAACAAAAGATATTTTTCCTGAAAGTTTGGGCCAAAACCGTGGGTGCACATTACACATGGCAAAATATCTCCCCAAACCAAATCAGTCATGTTGTGTGTGTGTGTGTGTGTGTGTACAGCTTGTGAGTCTGCATACAGAGAAACCACACTGCCTGTGTCTCCTCCCCTGGCACAAGTAACCGTTGCTGACTGTCTGGGTACAAGTGGGCTGTACCCACCACACTCACCAGCCCATTCACACGTCGCCCTGCTCTGTGAGGCCGCAGACCAGGAAGGCTGGGCCCTTATTGTGTAGTGAGACGTGTTTCTGCTGGGTCACTAAAGTGGGCTTGACCCAGACAAGCAACACAGGTTTCCAACAAGCCAGGCCTGCTAACCTGTACCCACCAAGAAGCCTCCCAGACTTGCAACGGAATCTGCCTCTCCTTCCCACCTGAGCTGTCACACCTGAGCTCCCAGAATTCAATAGGCAGTCGTAAATTCATCAATCATTCATTCATTTAAAAAGATTTACTAAGTGTCTACTCTGCCCCAAGCCCTATGCTCAACACTGCAGACATAATTAAGGAGACAAGCAACTGAGGAGGCCGGCCAGCCAAGTGTGTACAGGGGAGGGCGGGAGTCGAGAGAACAGAGTGGCCAAGGTTGCCCGGCAGCAAGCAGGATTAATCTCATTAAATAATGGAATCAAAGAATTTAGATATATAAAGGAAATTTAATAGATTTAATAAAGGTTCAGACCTCTAACCTCAGATAGTTAATACAACCTTAGTTGTAGGGAAGAAACAACTGAGCCCAGGAAATTACATGGCTTGCCTGAGGCTGAACGGCACGTGTGAGTGGGAAAGAATTAGAATTCAGGTCTCCTGCTCCTAATGAAGGTCTCCGGCCTCCGACACCCTTGCTGTGCACCCATGCATCTTCTGATATGGCTGACCTTCTCTCACACAGCGGTCCATAATTCCATTTTTCAGAAATCCTATTTCAGAAATAGGTTAAAGCACAAATTGTGAGCTTAAAACAAGTATTATTATTCCCTCTGGTTCGAAACTTGGAAAAGACCTGAACGCTATTAAAAATGCAGGGGGTGGAGGACACTTTTAAAAGTCTTTAAGTCTATCCCTCGGCGGCTGGGAAACCATCTTCCTGAATCCATTTCAATCACAGTCATGCTCATCGCCTGGAATGGATGTTTGAAATCAGTCACCAACGTGCGGTTCTAGTTCCTCCAAGGACCATCCAGGGCTTTGCTTGGCGCCGACAATTTCACCAGAAGGCCACTCTGCCCCTCCTGGCTTGCTGCTACCTGTCCCATCCACTTCCAAACCGTTGCTGAGATGTATTTTTGTTCTAGGTGAACATCAGTGTATCTGAGAGTTGTCACTATTGGGTCATGTTTCCGAATTTCAACATTGTCTCTCCCAGGTAACTAAACTCTCCATATTCCACAAAGGAAGCATATTTTCCAAGTCAAAGCACAGAATGCTTGGGAGGGACACTACTGAATTCAGTTCCCCCCTAGGGCAGATCACTGTGACATTCAAATTCAACCTGTAATCTCATGACTTGAGCAGTTACAAAATAGGTTTCCACAGGTGAAATCTTCAAGCACATTTTCAACAGCATTCAGTCACATGTACTAAATCCTTTGCACCTATACCAAATCCCCTTTCTCTGAGTGCTCTTCTCCAATTAATATTGCGAATTTAGCTTTGTCTTCCCAACTCCACGATATTGTAGTTAACAAGCATCTCTATGTAGACTTATAGGTAACCTCATTTCTCACTTATTGGACGGTACAACTCCCTAGGGGTACAAATGGAATATAGCACACTTCTCTATCATCCAGAAATTAATCATACAGAGTCAATTAGTAATTACTGAGTACTTGCCATGTGTAAGGTGCTATGCTATGTTCTGTGGGAAATGCCAATAAATTAAATCTTTTATCCCCCAAAGAGATTTCCTAAGCTACATGGGAGAAAGCAACATAATAAGTAAACAAACAAATAACATTTAAATGGTCTACAGAAGAAACCTAACAATGGAGACCCACTTTGCCACTACATAACTGATCTGGTGACAGGTACTCTAGAGGTTCCGGGGAAAGAAGGTAAAAGCTGGCTAGATGGGGGAGGCGGAGGAAGGCGTTTAAGGTCAGAATAACGTGAACAAAAGTGGGAAAGCGGAAGCTTGGTAAGGGAATGGACAGGCCACTCAGAAAGTGGTGACAGATAAGTCTTTAAATAGCAGTTTGGATGACACTGGAAGCATCTTTGACTTTTGATGACATCTTGTAAGAGCAATGGCATTTCTAAGGGAGGAAGCTTCTCCACATATACTCCCAGAGTATACAAGAGAGCTTTACCAGCAGGCAGCTCGTAGAATATACCTGCAGTCTTTGGAAGGCCCAGGGAAGATGCTAAAATTTGCAAAGAGTGGGTACTTAATTAATACTTCACGAGTGCCAAATCCAGATGCACAAAAGGGTAAGAAACTCACTCATGCAGTAAGCATCACATGTCACCCTCATATCACGTTTACAGCTTGCAAATTTTTATGCCATCTGTGTCTGATTTTGTTCTGTTATCTCTTTCTGGGAATGACCTCAGCCTGGCGTGCTAGAAAGCTCCCTGGACCAGGCCTCAGGAGGCCCTTTGATTTTTAGTGCCTGCTCCAGGGCCCCACTCACTGCGACCTGAGATTGGCAGCCCCAGCATCACTCACTGCTTCGCCCAGTTCCACAGAGACACTGAATTGTGGTGGGGGTGAGGGCACCACGTGACCCAGCCGATCGTGTGGTGGGTGCCCTCAGGGCCTCTTAGCCACACAGCTGTGGGTTCGTGAATCCTTCATAGGCCGATCAATTTCCTCCTGTGCACATTAGGTTGGCAGCGAGGTCAGAAGGATGGAAGTGGAGACCCATCATTCCCCCACAGACAGGGGGCAGGGGCTCTCCCAGCCACTCTATCCCAAAGGACCATTAATCTTTACAATTTTCCCGGGACACCGTACAATTCGAAGGCCACAGTCCCGATGATGAGGCACTGAAAGAGGGTTTTGTTTTCCACAAAAAGGGAAATTGAGGTTTCTGTGGTGCACGAGAGGGATGTAGAATCAGCCACGTAATGGTTTGTTCACGGCCTGACCCCTCCCCAAACCCACAGAGGTATTGGAACTGAGACTCATCTCTCTGGTGAGTCATGCAGTCTTGCATGTGCCTGGTGGACTTAGGAGAGAAAACCCTTGTCTGCCCAGTGTGCACAAGCATCTGGGGACAAAGATGGCATTCAGGGATGGAAAGGTACAGTTCCTTGACTTTAACATGGAGAGACAAGCCGGAAGATGGGACTGTCCAGGTCCAATAGAACTGACAGGTCTTCGCTCAGAGGGCCAGAGAGTGGCTATCACATTTGGGGCTTGTTATTTGAGCTCGTCACAGCTGACTTTTCCACTAACATCCCCAACTTCCAAATTAATTATTTACTTACCAGAGATTCGGCTTGGCGATGTCAGACGGAAATAGTAGGGGGTGTTGGGTGGCTCCCACAAGCTGGCATTGACACAGTGTGAGAGAATGCCATTCAGACCACATGCCCATCTCTACTAAAGAGGGGAGCTACTTGCCAGTCTTAAAGGTCGCTATTATGTCTACATCTTTTTTTCTTTCTCGAGATCTGGAAATAGAAATGGAAGTCTGTGCTGATCCCAAGACCTCCCCTGCGAGTTGTTTTTCTGATTAATTTTTTTTCTTGGCCTCACATCAGAATCCTGGGGAGAACTGTAGTCTCTGGTTCTGGTCTGTCAGGGCTGGAGCTCCTGGGTGAAAGGGTTCCGAGCTGCTGCTAGGGCAGGGGCAGGAGGGGATCGGCCATCACTGTGAGCTCTGTTTGCAGGCAGAGGGACAGGTGTTGAGTTACATGCCGGGGGAATGTGAGCGCCAGGAAGGGACCTGGTGGGTGCCAGCCAAAGCAGCGAGGTCAATACTGCCTTCTGTATGGGCTCTTCCTGGAGACCAAAAAAACAAACCATCCCTTGGCTTCAGGTTCCTGAAAAGACCTGAACTGTTCTTGTTTACTGCTCTAAGAGGCTGCACAGCACTTCTTTTTAAACTCACTTACTTCACTGAATGAAAGACCTCAGAAAGGCCGCAGTGTATGCAGGCAGGGCTAACTAGGGCACGTGCACAGAGCACTTTTCCATAGCAGCCAGGGCTTAAATAAATGCACCTTATGATACAGTTGCTCCTGTCAAAGACGCAAGGGTGAGAAATAGTACTCAGTGCATTCTGACAAACACCTTTACTTATTTATCCATCGGGACACGGGCTTTGGGTTTCCTCCGTCACTGGATGCCTGCTCGGCACACCACGTTCCGGCAGCCAGAACTTGGTGCCTGCCTGAGAGGAAAGAGCAGGGGCTTTCCGGCGGGCAGCCTCTGCAGTCAAAATGCAGCATGTTAAGGAAGGGAGGGTCCCATGGCCCCGCTCATTCTGACAGAGCAATAAGGCAAATTCCAAGAATATCATATTTAGATATAAATTTCAACCAATTCAAAACTCCTCATGAGGAGACACTATCATCCAGTTGAGTGATAAGTAAGTTGTATAGGTCGGTTTTGGATCTAAATTGTTCAAGCACATTTGCACACTCACACAGGCACATCACTCATCCAATCATCCAATAGGTCCAGATGATGCCACCACAAAACCCAAGAAACCACACCTTTTACTACACACATGCACACACACCCCAGCCAGTGGTACTTTGTAACAAAGAAACTATGTCCAAATGGGACCAGACATGGCATGAGGACGAGGTAAAGGAGTCCAGCCAGACGTCATGGAAATTTGGACTCTCATCAGGGCAAATAATCAGAATAACAATGATGATTTTTATGGAGTCTACCCTCAACTGACATGGAACACTTTATTCCATATTGGCTACCCACTGACCAGGTAAGTGGCGTTATCCCCATTTAACAGATGAGAAAAATGAGTTCTGGGGACCATGTGCTTATTAAGTGGCAAAAGCAGGAACTAGACCAAGATGGACCTGATGGTGATCATTCAACCCTTTCTCTAGTTGATAAAGAATATAAGGATTTGTGTGTGCCTGACTGTGTGGCAGAGACAGAGAGACAGACAGAGAGAGAAGGAAATGATCATTTCCTTTCTTCTACAACCAGTCTAACTCCATTCAGTCCAGAATCTCGGTCTTATAGAGTAAAATATAAAACCAACAAGACCAGGTTTTTAATTCACAGGTCAAAGCCATTCTAAGGTTGGTTAGGTGGAACTAAAGCCATAGCCCAAACTCAGGTCTCTTGGCTCCTAATTCAGGGCTCTTTAAGCCACTGCACAAGGGCCTTCCCCATGAGGATTACGACAGTCCATAAACTTCTCTGTGGACCTTATTTTCTCTCGGGAGCACATCAGTTAAACAAGAGGTGCCTTCCTCTCCTGTGGCCATGTACTAAAAGCTGGACTTTTACCACAAGTGATAGTCTGGGCTGGCCTTTGTGACATGCTTGACCAAGAGAACGTTTGAAAGTTCTGAGGCTAGTACACAAGAAGCCTCATAGCTCCCACCCAATTCTCTTGGAAGGATGTCGGGAGAGAAGTCCAACTACAACGAGACTGCCACACTGTGAAGACAGTCGAGGCAGCCACACAGAGAGATGGTGTAGATAGCAAGGTTCCCTGGCCACCCCCGCTGTTCCAGCTGTCCCAGTCTCAGCACCAGACATGCCCAGGGGACAGGACAGGGAGAAGAGCAGAGAGACTCAGCCAACAGCCACAGGCAGGCAGAGGTCTGGCAAACTCATGCTGTCCCACTCACTCGGACGGAATTCCCAATCATCAAGGAGCGGAGATGAGCCCTTCCCACCAGGCTCATCCACAGCACTGGGAGCCCAATCAAATGGCTATAGTTGTAATGCCACCAAGTATTGGGGTGGCTTGTTGTTACCTAGTAGTGATTAGAATAACTTCAGTTGCCTCTATAAAGGGCGCACAGCATGATCCAATCATACCAAGCTCTTGGGACCATCCAAGCCTCCTCTTCTTTCCCCCAACCCCACCCACAGCTTTTCTCATTGCTCTCCTCATGTCCCTCTTGGACCACTGGGAGATGCTGAAAGAAGAACCAGTTGACAGCCTAAAAAGAGCACAGGCGTAACAGGCAGCAGATGTCCAAATATCTTCCCCTAGGTAGGCAGAGTGATTCATGAGATATATGGATGCAGAGACCAAGCAACACAGGTTGTGAGCACGTTGGAAGTTCCTGAAGGGGAGGCTGCAAGGAGGCACATGGTCGAGAAGACAATTGAAGAGAAAGACCTTAAGTCTAAGAGGTGGGAGGTGGGCTCCTCACTGCCTCCCCCCCACCCCCGCCCCTACATACCACCTGATGTATGCTTTCACATCCAGGCTTACACCCTGTTCCCCGGATCCTCCCTGGCTCCATCCTTCAGGATAGTTTGCTGCCTGCATTCCCAAGGACTCCAGCCAACTCTGATCTCTCCCTTCTGTGACAGCCTACTGATTGACAGCTTAGCTCACCTTTTGTCTTGGTTTCCCCTGTTCATCTCATTCCTGTAACTAGAATAAACATTGCTGGAGGGTGGAACCTATGCTATATAATTTTCCCTCATACTGCATAGTACCGGGCTGAGCCCTGAACACAATAAAGCAGGTCCCATTCACTATGTGTCTAGGGACCGAAATTCAGTAGTACGCATACACCAAGGGCAGAATATGCCCCAGACTCACTACTCTGGGCTCCAGCAAATGTTCCATGGTGTGTTTTCAAGAAGTTGACTCACATGAATACATAGCTACACAGGCAGACTCCTGGAAAGAAGTATCTACAGGGCAGCTTCTGCCACCCCTTCTTCACAGGCTTCTGAACCCACAACTGCATTGAACACACTCTCCCAAAAGCCACAGTGACCAGTGTTGCCAACCTGTGCTACATAAAGCATATACTCCTGGGGACTTCTCAGGGTTTCTGCTACTCTACCCAGACCACTATTTCCAAAGATTTCCCCCACCCCCCTGCTCATCTTTTAAGTGTCTGTAATGCCCAAGGCTCTCTCCACAATCTTCAGACTCTACAAACTGCCCCAGGCATATGAGGCCACACCCACGGCTTTCCTTAAAACTCCCCAGGAATCACACTGAATTCCTTTAGCATCCTATCCCCAAGCCTGCCCTTCTTTATGAATGGTGATATCCATTTACCCAGGAGATAACTTAAATTCTACCTTCTCATTCAACAACTAAATCCCATTAGCCAGAGTCCTGCAGGCTCTACCTGCTTAATGCCTTTTGAATCCATTCACTTCTGATGACGTCTCCTGTCACCAGTGTGTTTCAGGTTTTTATCACTTCTCACCTAGACTATATAAAAGGCCTCCGGCTGGCCTCTCCTCCTCTAGCCTCTGCACAGGGCTCTCCATGTGACCTTTCCAGAAGATAATTCTGTCCATGTCATTCCTGTGTCTAAAATAAATCAGAGTTTTCAGGATAATATTGAACCTACATGTACACAGGATCCAAAGAGGGGTGATTCAAAGAGAGAATGCCATGGGTTCAAATCCAAACTCCTCCTCTTACTAGCTCTGTGACAGAGGTAAATGGTTAATGTTTTTGTGCCTCAGTTTCCTCATTTGTGAGGTGGAGGAAATAATAGTAGCTATTACCTAGGGCTGTATGGGCATGACCTCAGACACATATGGGAAGGGCTTACAGCTCTCTCTGGCACATAGTAAGGAGCCAATAAATATTAGGTGGTTCTTATCTGTACTCTTCCCACTGCTCGGCCCTCCTATCTGCTCCTGACACACTCTGTATCGTTAATTCAATCATTAATCCAAGCCTTTGTACATGCCCATCTTTCTTCCTAGTATGTTCATTCTCCTTCTTAGTCCACCTGACTCCTTTTGTTCTTTGAAACTTGCTCCAAGAGCTTTCTCCCTGAAGCTTTCTCATGCCCCGACCCCAATGTGATTCAGAGGGTCCTCATTTCTGTTCACTGTATTCAGTACATTCCTTTATAATTTCCACTTTATTTGCCTATCTCACTCAAGTCTGTGTGATTCTTGAGGGAACACAATGTGTCTTCTCTGATTTTGATATTCTTAACACTGAGGATGATGACTCCTCAGAATTTCAACTCATCAAATGTTCGTGGAACAAACAAATGATCCCTATGGGACATTAATAAACAGGTACCCAGATGCACCTTAAATTTGATTACTTGCATTTGAAGCAAAACAGTGACTTTTTCGCAAACATGCATGCCTTCTATGATTTTTAATAGGGGGCAAATAAATTTAGTGGACAGATATGATGATACCCAGGGATACAGCCAGTTACGAGAACCACTGATTTCTAATACTGCATTGCCACTGATCCCCCGAAAGGTTTCTCCTCTCTACGTCCTGATCGCACTGCCATGTGAAATAAATCAGACAGGACAACACAGGAATTTGAATAAAGTAGCCAAGCTGTGCTAAAACGATCACAATAGACAAGACATGAATTATTCAGTCTCTCAGAATTAGTGTATTTCTCAGTAATGAGTCTTAAATGAGAGACGACTTTGCTTTTCTTCCTGAGATAGCCTTCATTAATTCTTTAGAGTGAACCTAGTAAGTGACAGCGGAACAAACAAGGGAATGCACGAAGGGTACTTCTAAGAACCTCCCCTCAAATCAAGTCTCTTTTCTTATGAGCTACAGTGGACCTGGGTTTCAGTTTGGGGTCTCAGAAAACGGCATCAACTCTCTAGCATGGCTTCTGTGTTTTAGGGTCCAGTGAGGTTACCAAAAGGCACACCTTGATCCAACAGAGAAACAGTATCTGAGCCCAGAATGATTCAACCACCACAAGGTTCCTCACAAAGCACTGAGGGCTGGGGCTCAGTGCCTGTCGGGAAGACCAGCATGGGTCCCCTTCACCTGCAAGAATCTCCTCTTATGAAGTTGGTAAAGATTTCCCTTTAAGGTGTTCTGAGTGCTTGGTGAAGATATAATAGGTGTTGCTTAAGTTATTCTTGTTGGTAGAGAGAACATTCTTGATACTTCACAACACACAGCTGGCCACCTCCTCCAGTGTTCACACAAAGGGAGGATCTGCCTCCTTTCCCCTGGCCCGGACTGAATGGTGTGGGGGGAGGGGCAGCTATTCAGTGCCTGGGCTGCCTCTAGAGCAGCAAGTTCGGAATCTCGTCTGAATGTGTCTTCATAACCCACACAAGACATTCAGCAAAATATCTAGAAAATGTTTTCACATGAAAAGTAAAGGATGAGAGGGCCCTGGAGACAGAGCCTGCACAGATACCACTTTTCATCACCTCTTACCCCCAAATGCGTGACAAGAATAAGGACGATGACAGTAAAACCTCAAACGATTGTGGCTGATGAGGTGTCAAAGTACACACACATGCAAACACACACTTTTACACACGTGCTGACCAAACAGTTCAAAGGTAAATAATTCTTCTCCTAGAGCTCACACATTCCAGCACGTGCGCTTCATTCTAGTTACCCAAATGAACGTTCTAGAAAAAGATCTCAAAGAGAAGGGCCTGAAAAGTAAGGTCAAAGCATGTTTAGACTGTTTAAAAAAAAGAGAGGAAAAATAAAGCTGCTAACATATTCTATTCTTGCCCTTGGATAATGTTTTAAACTTTCCAAGCTGTTTTGATAGGCATCACCTCCTGAGCCCTCCCCTCCTCCCCACGAAGACGTGGTGAAGGGCTTTACCTCCACAGGTGACCCTAGAAGGTGAAAGCAGAAACCAGACTGGGAACATGGCCGGCACACGACAGTCTACCTGGGTCCTCTCATCTTCGGCGCTTCCCCACATATAATAATATATGTCTAAAAACAAATTACGTGACAGAGCACAGTTCGCTTGGCTTGAAGCACGTGTAACAACAGTGTAAAAATTTAATGAAAATTCAAGGATGGGCCATGTGGAATTAAACATTTGATGAAATTCAAAAGTGATGTTATTACCGTCTAGGGCCTCTGAACTGCAAGTGGGAAGACCTATCTGCCTTCCATTAAGAGTACGAACTTCAAAATCAGTCTGACTTGGCTTCTCTTAGACATTCGCCCTGTGCCACTTTGCAAGCTATGCAGCCTCCAATGCCACGGCTGCTCATCAGCAGAATGGGAAGAATAAGACCTCCTGGAGTTGTTGGGGAGATGACACATAAATTTGTTTGTAAAGGACTTACTTGACTCGGTATCTGACATGCAGAATTTAAGCGGTGCCAATTATTACTTATTATTCACAATCTCTTCCAGTGATTTCCAATTTTAGGTCCTGCAACAAAGCCAGGTGTCTACCTTCCTTAAAAAAGAAAGTCATGTGTATCTAGGGTTATCGGAAATAAAATTCAGAAGCCCGCAGCGTCACTTACAAAGTGTTACAACTCACACAGATTAGTTGTTAAAAGTTGAAAACTTGCATAAGAATTTCATGAAGCTTTAAAAATGGGCCCTGAACTGGCAGGGAGAGGATCCCCTTCTGAACTTAAAAACCAAAGAATGCCAGAGTGGAGGGAATCTTTCAGAGACATACACAGGGTTCTGTGAAGCTATTCGGTTTTTATTTTCTCCTGGCACCTGAGAACCAGAAAAACCCTATCCCCTTTGAAAGTTCTCATGCCTCCCTCCCCACCCCCAGCCCAGCACCCTGCAGGAACCATAGATTTCTAAGTAAAAAAGGACATTGCCTCAACTTGAAATTACTTTAGTCTATTTTTGGCTCTGGTGGCTGTGGGAAGAAAATGGAGGGGGGCGGGCGGTGAGATATATTGAAGAAAATAATCTGAGTCATCACTTCCTGGAAGAGGTGGCAGTGGCCCCACAGCTGGCTGGGGAGTCAGTGGGCTGGGACAGGGTCTCAGCTCTGCCACAGCCTCACAAAGCTCCACAGGGATGTCACTTGACTTATGTAGGCTCTCCTGTGCAACATGACCCTCATGGCCTTCCCAGCTTCAGACCCCTGCCATTCGCAAAGGTCTTTGGGAACTAAGCATCAGCGCTGCCCACCATCAGCCTGGAAACCGAGGTGAACTTGCACTCCTGAACCATGCAGCCATTTCTCACCAGCAAGAACAGGCAGGGCTGGGCAAGGAGGCGGGGCGGCTGGGGATGGCTGGGGATGGCTGAGTCAAGAAACAACCACTTTGCTTCCTCACGACTTCCCCACACCCGGACTCTGCTCTTCACACACCCAGCACTCCAGCCCCACCACACAATGGCTGGGGCAGCACAGGGCAAGCCCCTGGAAACCAATGCCCTGGGATGGCCAGACCTGTTATCGCTTGATATTCTCTCTCGAATACAAGGTGATATGAAATGATCACTGAGTGATGGAGATGCACAGATGACGGCAAGATTTAGGTGTTGAGAGAGAACAGCAACAGCTATGAATCAAGGGTCTCAGGTTGTGTTGGAAACACGTGCTTATGTACCTGCCCATCCTTGAGAGGTTACCATCATGTACCTGATGCTAACGCCTATGGGCAGCTACTAACCCCTCCATCTACAGCTGGTTCTCCAGGGCCACATGCCGAAAATGTGAGTGAGGAAATGAATGCTGTGCCACCCAAGGGAAGAGGACTCTGGAGTCACTCTGGCTTCCAGGGAAAATTTAATAATATACTCTCACTCATTTTCTCTCTCTCCATCTCCAGCCTCCACCCTCACTCATTATGCAGTCTGACTGAATACCACTCAAAATATTTTCTCAATTAGAGGAGAAAATAGGAATTTGCCACTTGTCTGCCTCTATTCTGTTGCCTGTCAGACTTCAGCAAATATTTCAATCCTGGACCCTTGCCTGCTGCTAACCTTTCTCTTTTAACCTTTGCCCCTGCCCTCTTCAAATCCTCCAGCCTTCACCTTCTCATCTTTCTGGCTCAGACTCTCCACCCCAGAGCTGAGTTCTCAGGCTACTGTGTGCAAAGCAAAAGGGAGATACAGTGACGCCCCTGACGCAGTTAAAGTTAAGAGCTCTACTGGGATTTGCTTGCAGGGTCAACAGATGATTAGAACAATGCGCACATCATGGTGGATGGGACACTTCCTGTGACTGGGCTCCCGTTCTGAAGAGCCTAAATGTGGCCTCCCAGCCTCTGCCTTCAGAGCCTTTTCTGAGCTCTAGCCTGCTCCTCAGCCCCACATCCTAACGCTGTCAGGTGGGCATCAGAGGCTCAGGGTTGGCTGTCAGATGCACCACACATGGTGGCAATCGTGTCCACCAGGGCAGTGAGGAGGCAAAGCTCCTGGCTGACTTCACATTCAGCCATATCACACGACAAATTCTTTTCCAAAATTCTGCCCTTCCTTTTCCCAATCACTGCAACTTCCCGGGCTCCAGCTAATTACCCCCAACACACACATACACACACACACAGACTCGCCCATCCTACTTTGGGACCACTACCACTCATCCTTTCCCTGCCTTGCCTATGTCCTTGGTGTGTGAGCTCCGCTGTGTCTGTGCGTTTCTGTGGGTATCTGAAGAACGTGGGGAATACCGAAGGTACTTAAGGACCTTTTCTTTTGCCATGACTAGTTTGCGGTCTGACAGCACTCCTTCCCATGCAATTAATGGTGCTGTCTCTTGGCTCGTTACAGACGAGACCCCCAGGTCCCAGCCAGCATTATGCAGGGTAAATCAGGTTTAAGTAACCACATAACTAGTGGGTCAGTTTTATCCTTTGTCTTGGCTGTGACCATTCTTTAGCTGGGTTCTCAAAGTGCCCGTCAGTGAGGCTTTCATGTCAGGACGGTATTGAAAGACAAATGTTTTCTCTCTCCCCCGCCCCCATTGCCAGCCCCTCTTCTCTGAATGCTGCATGCACAGGGCAGCTGGGAATAAAAGGCTCCTTTATCTGATTCTCCTGGGCAAAGCCATGTTGGGTTCAGGAGGGTTCAAGAGAGAAGTGCCAAACTGTAATAAGATGGGCCAAGCGAACGGGCAGTGGCAATGACTGGCCATAGTGATTGAGTGTCCTGGCTCTTCTTTTAGCTCCCCACCGTGTGACAACTAGAAAGGGTTTTTTTTTCCAGGCTGTCACTGATTGGCCACACGATCGGGACAAATCATGAGACATCACTGATCTGGACTCTGTTTCTTCATCTGTAAAGAGAAGGTTGCTGCGATGATCTTCAAAGTCTCTTTCAACTTTCATGGTCTTTGTGTGCACCCATCAAACAACAGGAAGCAGTCTGACCCTCTCAGGGAGCTATGGAGAACGCCGCCCTAGAGTACAAAGGATGTCTTCCAATGAGATGAAAGCACCAACTTTCTTTCTAGTCTGCCTGGTGCAAGAGAACGTGAGAGGAAGGGGAGGAGAGCACGATGCTCTTTTTCCAAAGGGGAAATTAAGGTATAGTGTGACCAAGTAAGTTGTCAATGTCACAGAGAGAATAAATTAGTAGTACTATTAGAAATAAACACAGAAGGACTCCAACTTTTGCCCCCAAATTTTATCCTATCATATCACTCTTTTCGTAGGGTGCTGTGATGATAAGCAGAAGGAGCATTTCTGTTGCTTAATTTTGGCGGATTGGCATTTGCCATGAACTTTAGCCAGCCTGGAGGTCCTGGAAGTCTAGCACAAGAGCCCTCCTGACCACATCCGCAGTCTTCTTTCACACACCCTCCAACACAAAGCCTTCAGCGGCCACTGGACCACAGTGAACAATCCTTGCACTCAAGACTTCCAGAATTTTGTTCCTCCCATCCACAGCGCATGCTCATCATACATCGCTTCTACTCCATGGAAACTCCCTGAAGTCAAGGTGATGGAGGTCACACAGTCCTTAGGCCCCTACAGCTCCCAGAACACCTTGTGTCTGCAGCAGGCCCACGGTAAACACTGTAGAACACATGGACGTGAAACAACAGTATCTCTGACACAGCACAATGTAGTCATGCTGATGGCACACGTGACCCCACGGCACCTCTCTTAGCTTATATCTAGGATGTGAGCTGCTCTAAACAGGTTCTGCCTTTTGCAGAACACACACCTCCAACTAAGAACATAGAAGATGAAGCAAAGATGGTAGAGAAATTGGGGCAGCAGGGAACTCTGGGGAGGACTAAGAGATGGAAACACAAAAAGTCAATCGGAGATGTTGCTTTGGAGTGTCCAAAAGAAATATAAACAGGATCTCCCAGGGCTCCTCCTTCCCCTCCTCAGCCCAGAGCCCAGTGAAAGCCAGGCCCCCAGATACCTTTTTCAATGGCATACCAACACTGGGCTCTTTTCTGCACACATACATGTTCACACAGATGCCCTCTCACATACACATGTCCAGACACCCTCCAGTTGGCAAACAAGTGAGAGTATGCAAATTATCAGAAGCTACAAAGATTTGCTTCGGTGGGGAGCCTGAACAAACAAGGAACAATTTTGCAAGTGGCCACAGATGGCCTAGCTTCTCTGCTGACAATGGACACTAACAAGATCTGCCATTACTAATTCGTTCTTTCACACCATTGCTCTGTACCCCCACCACCCAAAGGTGGGAGAAATTCCACATCATGGCCGTGTGCGTTTTTTTTTGTTCCTTCCTAACACTGAAAAAGTGTCTTGTTCCTCCACCTTGTGTATGAGTGGGTCACATCGAAAGTGGTTAAGAAAGGTTTGAGAGGAGATGATGGCAGAAGCAAAAGGATGCTGGCTGCTCACCCCAATTCCCCTTGAAAGCCTTGTTTGGAGGAGTGGAAAAGACGGACTTTACCGAGCCCTGTGCAGAGCTGAAGGACCCAGCAGTATAGAAGAATGGGTGGACAGAGGGAGAGGGGGGTGGGGGGAGGTAGAAGAGGGTACGGGGGGATAAATGGTGATGGAAGGAGACTTGACTTGGGGTGGTGAACACACAATACAATATACAGATGATGTGTTACAGAATTGTACACCTGAAACCTATACGATTTTATTAACCAGTGTCTCCCCAATAAGTTCAATAAAAATTTTAAAATAAAAAAAAATGGATGGCAAAGCAGAGCAGAAAACCAAACTGACTGGAAACAGACAATGAACACACCAGGCGAAAGCTGAACTCCCCGAATCGTGGGCGACAGTCCTACAGAAACCAAGCCTTGGGATTATCACAGGAAAAAGATGGACATGATGAACTCCTTCCTTTTGGCATTCCAGCTCCAGGCGCCACTAGGCAGAAAGAAATCTTCAAAGCAAAAAGGTTGGACTGGGGACCTTGGTGCATGCCTTACGCTCTTCTTCACCCCAGGCACTTTCCAGTCAGCTTTTCCTAAGTGTCGGTAGGACGCTTATGAATTCTTAAGAAAATGAATCAGTGAAACCTTAAGAAAAGGACTAAGTCTCAGGAATCAAAGTGTTAGAGGCCACTCCTTCCACCTGCCTGAAGGCTGGCTCTTTGGGCCTTGTCAGGGTGACAGCAAAACCCGAGGGCACTTGCTCCTCACTGGGAGCTGCAGTCCACCTCTGCTCCTTGTGGACTTCTGGGCTCCCTTCTCTCCAGAGCCGGCTGTATTGTCATACCCTAAAGCAGCTCTCTGCACACTCCCCACCCTCTTCTCCCCAGTGTGGGAGTGAGTGATTGCATTTATCCATGCAGCACTCAGGGGAAAGTCAGATCTCACCCATCAGCCCTACAACGGCTTCTTTGTACGGCAGCCTTTCCAGGTACACCAAGGCACACCGTGAGCACTCCGACCCCTCCTTCTGTCTCTCCCTGGCCTCCGCACATAGCCCAGCACCTGGGACAACATGAGTATCACGCTTGGGCTTAAACTCCCCAAGAGAGGAAGCTGGGGGTTTCTCTGGAGGCCAGACAAGCTCCTGCAAATTGGGGGTGATGATGGCTCTGCACCCTTCTACCCACCTCAGTGCCCATGTGATTTTTCTCCTTTCTCATTCCTAGTCATCATTCATGTTAGGTGTGGCTGAATATACTTACTTTTTTCCTGAAATACTTATATTATACTTATAGGCAACTATTCAAAAAACAAAATTTGTGCACAGTTATACTGATGATCAGTTAAAATCATGTACATGTATTAATGTTTCCCCACTGTCACATAGGTGTGAATACCTAGCTGTATAAGTCAGTATTTACACGGCGGGGGGGGGGGGGGGAGGTTCCTGAAACATCAGAAATGGGCAAGACTTTGTGATCTGCTTCATTGCCTTCATTTCAAGCAGGACCCCTAAACCCTGGCCAGGTGGCTCAGTTGGGTGGAGCGGCATCCTGTGCACCAAAAAGGTCACAGGTTCAATTTCCAGTCAGGGCACACACCTAGGTCATGGGTTCGATCCCCAGTTGGGGCACACTTAGGAGGCAACTGATCAATGTTACTTTGTCCCCCCCTCTCTCTCCCCCTTCCTCCTTCTCTAAAATCAATAAAACCATATCCTCGGGTGAGAATTGAAAAAACAAAAGAAGATGTGACCCCTAAGAACAAGGGGCAGGTGGCCAGAGGCAGAGGCTGCATCTGTTGCCTTTCAGGCCAGGGCTCTACCATATCATATGCAATGTCTGTCTCCCCAGAGGATGTACATGCATGTGCGCACACACATGTATGTGCACCTAGCACCGCACCGCACCACCTTCTTAGATGGAACTTCCCAAAGAAACATAATGGCAGAAAAACATACATCCTCTGACACTCTACAGATGTGACCTGGATCCAATCCTCAAATATTTGTCCTCCCCTCCAGC
Organism: Macrotus californicus; assembly: GCA_007922815.1. Taxonomy (NCBI): domain Eukaryota; kingdom Metazoa; phylum Chordata; class Mammalia; order Chiroptera; family Phyllostomidae; genus Macrotus; species Macrotus californicus. The sequence goes on along the minus strand of VMDR010003877.1, from coordinate 20,904 downwards.
TCTTTGCTTCCACTCCCTGCAGGCTGAACCACCGCCCCCCCAACCCCCGCCCCCGGGCTGTCCTGCTCTGAAAAAGAGAAGCTCCACAGACCAGCAATTATCTCCATGCGGTAAACGAAATGAGCAGAAGCAGTCACTGCTGCTCCCCAGTCAGGCCCAGACACACAGGAATCTGCTGCAGGCTTCAAATTGGGAGCAAAGGTCAGTGGTCATTTAGGATTGAAGCCAGAAGGAAAGCGTCCAGAAGTTCAGCACCTGCTCCTCCCTGGAGGGGGAGCGGGGCACAGCTGGTCCAGCCCGTGGCAGCCCCTCTCTAAGCCCACCTGTACAGCAAGCTGCCCTTCACAAGGATCAGCAGTGGCTTCCATACCCACTGAAAGCCCCCAGTACCTGGAGGGGAGCAGGACCAAAAGTGGGCCCTCCACAGGCGGGAGCTTCTCCAGCAGTATCCACTGTTTCTCCAGTTGCTCCATCCCCCCTCTGCGAAGGTCACCTGGGCTGATGGAGCCTTTCTGAGGCAGCCCCTTTCCCCAGACATTAAAATGCTGACTCAGTCGGTAAGCACATGGGATTTTCCTGCCCTCCACCCCTTGTAGACCTTTTCTCTCAGATGCTGTCCCTTCCTCCTGCCCCAGGGAGCAGCCAGCTCTCACATCTTCACCCTTGCACCTGATTTGCCCTAGGCCCTTCCATCTCCTCCACTTCCCTTCCTGGATTCTGCTCCCTCTGCCCGAATGTGTGCCATCATTTCTTAGGTTTCCAGCCAACCCGGCTATTCTCTCTTCTACTCTCTATGATGAAATCTCACGCACATCCCATCAAATAAGTCCATCAGTACCATAAAGCCACATATGTCTATCAGAATGGACACATTCAAGTCACATCTCATTTTGTTCTGCTTCAAGGTGCTTCCTGTCTGTCTTTTTAAGTAGCCACAGACAGTCCCTATCAGTCAATCAAATCAACCAGTCAACTGCAAGGTATTTTTTGAGAATTCTGACATCCTTCTTCCTAGTTGAAGTGCTATGGAGAGGCTTTTCTGTCTCAGTTCCTGCTCCAGGAGAGCCCGCAATTCCGACAGACCACATGACGCCACCTGGAACACTTAAAGAGCAGTACCCAGTTGTATCTCCACAATGGTGTCTGGCATGCAGCACATAGTTATTGAAGAACACACCCTTGATTAAATGAATGTGTAAATTAATGATTGAGTAATTAATGACGCAGAAGAAAAAGATCACTGTAAGTGGGACAGTCAGCATCAGCAGAGGCACTGCTCAGCTTAGTTCTGTCACTCTCTCTGCCAGGGCATCTTTCTCTGGTCCAGTGGGTGTAGCATCAATGTTTCCCCTTTCCTACTTCCTCCTGCTCCCCCATTTCTGCCATCTGCAGCCTTGGATGGAACCGAGCTTTACAGAGAAACCCAGGATAGTCCACGGTGCAGCCTGGGTCACCTGGCAGAGATGAACATGGGGACAATTCTTCTTGACCCCAGGCCCACTGCCTGCCTCTGGCCTTACTGTCACCAACCTATGGCCTAACTTCCCTTACCTATTCTAATGTGCCTACAAGCTGTCTTCTCTCTCTCTTCAGTTGCTTGAGGTGAGACTTGTTTTCATACCTACACTGTACTAGAAACTGAAGAAAAGGAGGCACCATTTAGTAAAAATTACCTTATTTCAGATAAGGTGCTGAACGAGGGCTCTGTCAGGTGTTTTAGGAGCAAAGCTGAGTATTAGCTCAATAAAGTCACATTTCTTATGGTCCACATTTATAGGGACCTACAATGCATTTTAAAATACTACAATCAATACACATTTTAAGTTATCTAGGAAATTTCTATATCCTCAAGAGGAAGCAAAAGAGAAACGTCGACCTTTCTGTCTTTCTGTTGTTTATTTTTATCTTCCATCCTAGGGGGGGGTCCTCAGGTCCCTCCATGCTCCGGGTCACAGTCCCAGCCCAACAGTGAGAAGAGGGAGACGATGGCATGTTTAAAACCAGCTTTATGGATTTATAGATTTTTACCAACTTATGGAATTCAGCATGTGTTCACTTGCTGATCCTTCCTCTCATCACCATAAAGGAGCAAGACATGCCTTTTGCCTGTAAAGGCCCATCACCTAGCAAGGGCGCTGAGTGAGGATGGAAGCACAGGTGTAGCAAGGGTGGACCCCGCAAGGCCGCAGCTGGCAGGATGCTCTGCTCACAAAACTGAGGATAACTTGAGAGGCTGTGTCAGAGCATCTCCCAAATCTGCTGAGAGGATTTTTAGTCATTTTGTGGAAAATGATAGAAAAAGAGGACCAAAGCACTAGCTTCAGAGACAGAGGAGTTCACAAAGCTTTCATGAGATTTGACCCACTGTCTCTCTGGATTCCCTGGCATCTAGCTACTGTGATTCCAGTTTTACAGAGAGAGAAACAGAGGTACTGAGAAAGCACCTTGCCCGCAGGTCTTCTAGAAGGTAGACTCTGAAGGGGAAGATCTCTGGCTCCCATTCTAAGTTCTGTGTGAGGAGCCATGAGCCAGCTGCCTCGGAGTTCAGAGGGTAGGCATGCTGGGACCACAGCTTCCTGACTCTGAGATGCGCAACTGGAGGTCCCCATGACTCATTTCACGCATCTGTAAAGTGGGGATGATAACATCTCTGTCGTGGCTGTGGGAAGGACTGCGCAGATGGTATGCGTCCAGTGGCTAGCCATGTTCTCAGCCTCCTAATCACAAATGTGATGGTGGCTGCTGCGCCCAGGAAAGCAGCCTGACAGCTGACTGTCTTTGTCTGTGACTTAAATTTTCCATCAAAGAATGACTCTCCGATGTTTCTGATGCGCACTTCATATTCTTCAGTAGGAAGTCAGAAAACACAAGAGGTTGGACACCAAGACTCTTCCAACAAACCTCCAAGGACAGCAAGGCCTGAGCTTAAGCCACTGGCAGGACCTTGTGTGACTTAGGGGAGGGATGAGATGGGAATAGGAAGAAAGACTTTTGTTAGCGATCATTTTAATTATTTTCCCTGCGTTGTTTTTGTTTTGTTTTTTTTTCTCCCCCTCTCACCAAAGGATTAACGCGTGCGTTCTTAAACAAGGGGGCCCCCCATTTACAGCTGACAGCGGCAGCTGCAACCTCTGACTCCCTGGCAGAATGGCAGGGGATCGAATCAGAAAGAAAAGCAAGTGGACAACCTTTCCTCCGGGAGCACGAAACACAATACCAGCCTTTCGCCAAACCCGGCAGACCCCAGCTCTGATTGGAGGTTGCCTTGGAACAAAGAGAAATTGGTATTTAAAAAAAAAAAATCTTCTGAAAGCCAACTCAGCAGATGGTTTTATCCTGGGCTCCATGAGGGGGGCGGGGGGGGGTGGCGAGGTGGGGGTAGGGGAAGGATGTCGGGATAACACAACTGCCACCAGGATACAGATGACTGAGAAGTGACAAAGATGGGCACAGAGAGCTGACCTCTCACCCCAGAATTTCACAAAGGGCAATTACACCATGTGGCGGGTATCTGGACCAGGCTGCTGACCGCTTCCAACTCGCAGCTGCTGCTCATCACAGCCAAGTCTGGGGGCTTTATTCAAAGCAGGCGAAGACAGGGGCCGGCGAGTGAGGGGATGGTGGAGAAAGCCATGGAAAAGTTTAATTAGAGACTATAGCTTGTCACAAATCTACTATAGGCTAGTTCGACAGAACAGCACCTTGTATTGGGTTGGCCAAAAAGTCCGTTTAGTTTTTTCTATAAAATAGAAAACACATTTGTCATTTTCACAAATAACTTCATTGATTTGGATATTTTGAGTATGACAGCTATCTTCTGCTATTGGCTTCCAGAAGGTAGAGTGTTGCTGCTAAACATCTTCTAATGCATAAGACAGCCAGCCCCACAGCAAAGAATTGTTTGGCCAAAATGTCAATAGCACCAAGAAACTTTGCAAACCACTTTGACACATTCGATCAGTCACAGCACCTTCTCCATACACTGCACAAACCTTTGTTCTATGTTTCAGTTGCGTTTTTACCTTTCTTGAAATAATAAAGCATAATCCTCCAAAAATGTTGTATATCTTCTTCCATCTTCAATATTAAAATGGCAGCACAAAAATTCACAATTTTGATAAGTTTTTTTAAAATGCACGCTGGTATGACAGCTGTCACAATACGGTCTAACAAAACTGTTTCGAATGAAATTAAAGACAACTGAGCACTACTAGAGCCATCGTATGGGAAAAAAACCAAACGAACTTTTTGGCCAACCCAATATTTCCATTGTTCTCCTAACCTATCAGGAGCACTTTACAACCATTTGCTCAGATTATTTTCAGAGTAACATAGAAGAAAGAGAGACAATATTAATCCCTTGTTCAATATGAGAAAACACATCGATTTGCAAAAGGGAGAACCGACTCAGACCCAGAACCTTGGCATGGGCTAACCTGCCTCCTTTCCAGTCTCAGGCTGGACAGTCTTCGTGGAATCTTGTTTTGGAGGGGCCCTTTGCTAAATCCCATCTTTTCACATTAAGTCACAGTGAGCCTCTTATGCTGTAGCCCTGCACTGCCGCCAGCCAACCCTCCTTACCACGTCTCACTCCACCGTGCCCTGCTGAGTGTCAGCCAGCAGGGAGAAGGCTGTGGGCAGTCTGAGAAGTGGGCTGTGGGTTTCTGGGATAAAGCTGCAACACCCAGGTTTACCCACAGTCTGTGCCAAGGGCATGCGGCCAGAGGCATCAGGTGAGCTGCACAGGATTTGACTACGTACCAGCAAGATCAGAAAGAGGGCGCATCTTTCAGGGATCACTTCCTGCTGCTGGAGACCAGAGGCCTCAGGGTATGATGAGGGTGGGAGTCTCCCCTCCCCTTCCCCTGGTAATTAGTATCAGCTGGGGGCAAGCCAAGCTTCTGCTCTTTGCAATTAAGGCTGGCCTAGAAGGAGATAAACCTGCCCTGAACCTTTTAAAAAAAAGAAAAAAAAAAAAAGGTTCTCAGCCTTACAGGTGCTTAAGAGTCATCAGTCCCAGAAAGTTTGTTAAAAAAAAATAAAAATAAAACCCCTCAAAGTCCCTGCCTCACTCTATAAAACAAGAATAACAGCTACTTCACTGAACTATCCTAAGAACTACCAGAAAGAGGCAACAATAGAGTGGATGTGAACATTTTGTAAAGGCGCCGGGCAGATGTGAGGGTTGTTACCAATTTTCCACACTCTGCACTCTCTGGAACACCCGTTGTGACAGTTTATATACTGCTCTGGGTTTTTCCCTAAATGCCCCTGAGATCAATACTTCCTAATAAGATCTCTCTTTACCCCACACAGCACTTGTGCTGAACACACCATACAGCTCTGTAGAATTTAGACCCTTCAGCTCTGCTGTAGTATATTTGCATGTGTGCCCAAAACAGGCAGCATGATGAAAGGTTTCAGATGTTTGTAAGAAACCAACCTGAAACACGCAGGGCTGACTAGGCGGAAGTTGTTTTGACAGAGAAGAGGGTTTTCCATAGAACTATCCTTATCGGCACAGAGCTACCAAGGACTTATTTAACAGACTGGGAAAATAAGTGAATATTGTATTAGGAGATAGAACTCCTGTCCGCAGAGAGCTTCCACCATAACTGAGAACAAACTTTATTTATCACACATTTCTAATAATCTCTTCAGCTGGATATAAGAGGCCAATATGTAAATGAGAAAACGGGTTCTCAGATGCGGAAGAGCCATCCAGAGAGGCCCCACTAGAAAAAGCAAAGAAGGGAAACTTCAACATCCAAAGTGGCCTTATTTCTATGCCTTCTTTGTCATCTGCAGACCCAAACCAGAGCATCTGACCAAAGTGTGCACAAAGAGATGATAATAAGGATAATGCACACACTGCATTTTGCCCTGAAGAATCCAGTGTATGTAGGAAGTGATGATCTGGACCAGCAAAAGTAGCATGAGAGAATATTAAACTGGAGAGTTTCCTTGACCTTGAGTTCAGTATACACCAACAAGGGTAAAGTTGCCAGGGAGCTGGTATAGCCTGGATTCCTATTAATAAAGTTCTGGGCTTAGAACAGAGGAGGCAGCCATCATCCCCTGATGCTCTGCAGAGGACGGAGAACACCCTCTGGTACTGTACTCTGTTCTGTGAGCCCTTCCCTCCTGTGCCTTTAGGGGGGACACTGATCAGCTAGTATTCCTAGCTCAGGAACCAAGGTGGTTTAACATTAGGAAACCATGGAATCCAAGGAACATTTTCAGGAACTGAAAATATTTAGGCTTTAAAAGGATGATTTTAGTGCAACAGAAAAAGGAGCTTTACTAAAACCTAAAAAGGGCTTCCTCAAGAGATGGCGAGTCCCCTCCCCGAGGACCATTGAGTAGGAGCCAAGTAACTGTCCATGAGGGATTTTGGAGGTATCTTTTGTTTGTTTAAATGGGAGACTGAAATGGAAATATTCGGAGGCTCTCCTGACCCTCTGTGAAGTCCACGATTCTGGAAGTGTGACCCAGCTGTGGCCCCACAGCTTCCGCGGTCAGCCTTCCCCTGCCTTCTGACCCCAGTGCCTGTGTCCTCAATGGCTTGCACTCCTGGGTCTCAGACCCTTTCTGACTTTCCTGATGTTGTCTTCCCTCAATACCCAGTAGCACCCAAAGCCCAGCATGTCAGCAACCTGCCACCCATTCAATGGCAGCGGTCCTGAAGGCAGACTGGGAAGTTCAGGAAGATGATAGAACCACACACCCCAATAAACCTGTCTCTGCCTTCTTGCTCCTCCAAAAGGACACCGCCAGAGAAATCATGGAGATTCCCATTATGCACCACAAATATCTAGCTACACCCATGATTCCCCATGAAAAACGCCTTCAAGCTGATTCTCCAGGGGTACAGTCTGGCATGAAAAATGACTCAGCTCCTGAGCTGGGTTCTCATGCACAGCACTAAGCCAATGAACTAACTGACCCAGCATAAAAGCCTGCCCACACTCCTGGGCAAATTCGTATTTGCCAATGATTACTTCTTGTTGGCAAGGCATGGTAGCCCCTCCCCACCCCTACCTCTGACTCCCTGCACTGTGGAACATGTGGGAGGCAAAGAAGAGGATCCCGGGAAAAACACAATAAACAAGGTCTAGCAAACACACTGAAGCAACCTACACTTGATACTAATGATGATTATCAAATGGCCTCGCGGGCCAGGCACCAAGGTGGGAACTGCCTGGACTTTTCAGAGTAAATAAAGGCCTCCATTGTTTGCCTGGTGAGGTCACAGGCTGGTGGGGAGGTGAGGGAAGTTGGCTTGGGGAAGGAGGGGTAGGCAGGGAAAAAAAAACCCCTGGGACTTCAGAGAGAAACACACACCCAAGGTGTACAGAGAGAACCACCCCCCGCCCCGCCCCCCTTCCCAGGGCAAGACCACTGTTATAGTGCGGAGAGCTGGAAGTGAGGACCTCCAAGCCTGCCCTCCACGCAGCTCTGGCTGTCCATGTTCCCACATGCTCAGACAGTGGCCTCAGCTTGCACAGAGGGCTCCCTGCTTCACCACCCAGCATGTAATTCAGACTCCTGAATACACTGGGTACAACTGCAAGTCCAAGTGGATGTCTGCATGCTGTTTCTGTCTGTGTGCCTCCTGGGGACTGGCTCTAATGAACTTCTACCCTCTCCTCTCGCAGCCTCTGCCTCTGGCAACTGGTTTCTCCTTGGTAGTGGTACCGAGGGCCTTAACAGCACCTCCCAAGTCAAGTTTCACCCTGAGGACCATCCAAGTTGAAACCCTTTCCCCAAAATAGTTTGGTATATGCACACTTATCACTCGATTTTTAGCTTATTGTGGATAAACAAACCCTCCTACAACAGAAGTCTTCAATGTCGTGTGCTGTTTATTTCCTATAAGTGATGCAGTCAGGAGTCTGAACCAAAGGCTGGGGCCCTGGCTCTGAGAATCCCCTTGCCACATCCCTGTGCTCTTTGCCTTGGGTCCCTTAACCAAGCCCAATGACTTCCTGACCAAAGCCAGTAGCATCTTCATGAACAAGCAAGGCAGGTGGGGATGTCCTGGGACACCCTACACCGCAGGGCCTTGAAATCAGGGTAGTTTTCACTTAAAAGTCAAAGGAAGCAGAAGCAGCAAAGGATGGGGTACAGAAGGGCCAAAAAAAAAACTATTGTTTCTCTGGCCTTTCCTTATGAACCAAAAAAGAAAGAAATGTAACCACAGGTCAGCTGGTGATGCAGCTACGAGAGGACTTTCTGAGGATACAGAGTGGAGAGGAGGGGGGAGGGGATGACCCTGCCGAGGCCGGAAACATGGCAGGGTGGAAGGCACGCCATCTGAACCCCACTAGATGGTTCTTATGACACTAGTTTTAAACTTTCATTTTGAGTCACACTTAGAGCTCAGCAGCCACCCTGGCTTGGCAGATAAGTGACCGCAAAGATAAAAGATCTTTGAACCAGCTCTAAATAGATTCCCATAGCAATCTCCACCCCCCCATTCCCCCCCCCCCCTGCAAATGGTAAAGCATTCATGACATCCTCTCTCAGTCGATACTCCTGCACGTGTCAGAAATAAGACACTGGCACTGCCACTCAGCTAATGCGATGCAACCCGGCCAGGAGCAATGTTAAAGCGGGACTGGCCTAAAGAAACACGTGGCTCCTGAGACAGCCATGCCTCCCAGGCGCCCAGCACCACTGCAGGTCACCTTGTGCCTCACTGAGCCTGTACTAAAGAAGGGAGTAAGAGTAAAGCATGCTGAGCAAGGCGAGTGCCGAGTGCCCACAGGCACTCGCATCCCCACAAGACACCGACAAGGAGGTGCTGCTGTGATCTGTGGTTTTCAATCAGGAAGCCATTGCAAGAGGTTCAGTAACCTCCTTAAGGTTGCAGGAAGCCCAGGATCCAGTGCCGGTTCTCTCCCTCCAAAGGCAGAGACAGCCCGGTCCTGGAATCAAGGGAGCTGAGCTCAAATCCACTCTCAGGGAAGGGTCTCTTTCCCACAGACACCTTATTCCTCACCTGGGATCTGAACACTTCTGGGAAGGAACGACTCTCCGTCGGAAAGGAGCAGTTTCCCTGCTTGATGACTTCCAGACTGACCTTCAATGGCACGGAGTTCACGAAAAAAATGTTCCTTGGGGAAATCCAAGAAAGTAACTAACAAGGGAATATCGAACCCAGGGGGAAAGAGCCAGCACACCGCTTTAAACCCCCGGAGAATTCCAAACACAGGAGCTTGAAGCAACACGAAAGAATGGAAGCAGGGAACCAAACAAACATTCCCAGAATATCCTCATGGAACGCAAGTTTGGTAAATCCCACGGCTGTTTAAGCTCAACACTGAAACTTGCCTTTGACATTGGGTCAGAAAGAAAGCAATCTGATGACAGAACAGCGGGTCCACAGAGAGGTCAAAATATTGTTTAGAGTAGCTAGTTTTTGTGAAGAGAAAGACTTGCCACATCTACAGACTGGTTCTTAAAGTTTCCATGTTTTAGAACACAAGTAAGGTTTCAGAGGTCAAACACTATTTTTGTTATCATTGCTTTTTAAAAAAAAAGAGAGACAGGCAGACACTGAGACCCAGGGAAGTGAAGCATTCATGCTGAAACTGTCAATAACGGAGACAGAGCCCATGCCCAGGGCTCTTCTCCCCAAGTTTAATGTTCTGTCCCCCCATGCCTCTGGCTCCAGATGTCATCTGTACCTGTCGCATCATGGAGACGAGTGCTTTGTGAAAGGTCATTCACCACTCTCATGTGGCTTTAGCTATAACCCACCAGAAAACAAAATTTCCAGGCACTCTGGTGAATAAATAGGAACACATTGCTTTAAAAAAATTGTAGACAGAATATAAAAATTAAATACAAGGGGAAATTTGGCCTCCTGAGAAGAAATGCTGGTAAGACCTTGCTCTCTGAGGCAGGTGCAGGGTGTTGTGGAGGAAGCTCATACTCCCGTGAGTTCAAAATACCACATGTGCACCCCCAGAAGAATGGGGGGCAAACCCTCAGTTACGCAGTACAGCAAGGAGTGACCAGAGAAGGGGCTGGGCAAAATGAGGTGAGGGGAGGACACTTGAAGCAGAAGGAGGGTCAAAGGCTCTCTGTTGGATGCCCAGGGCCACTCACCAGAATAAAGAAGGAGGTGAGGGGTGCAACAGTTAGATAGCAGGCCATCCAAGTTGCCCTTCACCCCTGGCCTGACTCCCCCTCCAATGCACCCCCCTCACCTACCTGATGTACCAAACTGCCATAATTACGGAGGATCAAGAAAGAAAGGTGCCTCTCAGCACCCAAAAGGAAAAATGGAGGACCCAGTGTAGTCCACCTCATTGACACCCGCGTTACCTAAAGGTTCCCCTCTCACCTCTCCCCTTTTAAGTCTCTGCCCTGCATCACTGTCATTGTGTTCCCCAGGCCCTCACTCCTTCCCTTCCCCCAGTTCAAAGCCTGCTGAGCACTCCCATCACTTACAGAACTAAAGGCAACCCTGTTTATTTATTTGGTAGTCATCACTCTCAGCCATCGGATGCCAACCTAGCTTCCCACCTACCTCACCAAAAGAGGTTTTCTTTCCTATCCATACTTTGACACAAGGAGGATGCTGTTTAAAAAGTGAGTAAATGAATGCATGACCCATGAGACTTCCCAAGAGAGGGTTATGACTGCTCAGAACACAACACAAGAATCTTGCCATGGACACAGGAGCATGGTCAAGGTGGGGACACTGAGGATGAACCCTGAGCATGTTTCAGAGACCACGGCAGCCACCTGATGAGCAGAAGGCGGAAGTCCTTGCTGCTGGAGGAAACAGGTTCTCTGGTGAGGCCGGAAAAAGGAAAATTAAGTCTAACGGAAGAAAACAGCAGTCATATTTTGGTCCAAAGCAAATAAAAATTGCTAAGTACAATAAAGGAAAAAGACTAACTCATGAGGCTTTGAAATTTCTCTCAAACGTCCCAGATGCGTGGATTTAAGGACAGAATGCCAGAGCACGATCTTGTCACCCTAGCCAATGCCGGTAAGTGTGGAAGAAATGCCCTCATGCTGGATCCTTACCTTCAAGCAGCCCTTTAGAGTGTGGTCAGTTAATGACTGGAATGCAGCAATTAGCTCTGGAGTCTAAGAGAACTGGATTCAAAGACCATCCCTGCCCATTCCTGCTCCTGCTTTTTTGAAGCAACTGAGCCTCAATTTCCTCATCTGGAAATAAATAATACCTGTCTAGGAGGACCATTATAAGGACAAACGAAAAAGGTATATGCATGTGAAACAGCTAGCAAAGGTGCATGACTTAGTTCCACAAATCAAACTACTCATTATGATCTATGCTTTGTAATTGCCCACTTTCCCCCTAAAATCTCTCATTGAGTTACATCATGTGGAAATTATAATCTTGACTTGGCGTATGAGGCAAGTGGGGATTCAGCAAGGTTACACTCCAGGTCCAAAGTCACAAAGCCTGTGGGTGCGCATGATCACACCACATCTCCTTCCCTGGGCCACTGTATGGAGGTCCCCTCGGGGTCTCCTCTCCTCCTCATGCTGTCAAACCCAGACAGGTGTCCCTGACCCCCACCGGAAGTCCCCAGCAAAGAGGAAAAGCGGTTAATCTCTGCCTAGCTGAGTATCTCTTAAAAACCTGCCTGTGTTGCAACTTCACGTTCGTGTGCTGTGCCTGAACTTGCTTCTAGAGACACATTCTCATATTCCCGCCGAGTGACCTGGAAGGGAACGAGAGGAAGCTCATGATACCACTTACCTGAGTAAGTCTAAGATGCAGCCCTGTTGGTGCCATCCGTGGGAAAGAGCAAGGTCTACGGCATCCATCCGCCAAGCAGGACTTGTCCAAAGGACATTTCCGAGGCCCTGAAGTACCTTCTGTGCCTTTCCTTACCCTCTACCAAATGCTGCTCTTACACCTCACATAAATCCCACCATCATAAGCCCTCTTCCAGAGAGCATCACAGTCGTCACCCTAATTTTATATGGAAGAAAGGTGACCAGTCCCCTGGTCAGCAGAATCCGTGCACTGCTGAGCCAACGAGGTGGCACTTTCATGGCCCCCTCCTCACATCCTACCACTTATGCGGCCATGTTGCCTGCACATCTCTGATGCCTCCTCAGTCTGGAGGACTCGTCCTAGGTTTGAAGTTTGGAATGAAGCTCTTGAGGACATGATGCACGTAGCTGTTCATCCCCAAGCAACAGAACATGTAGAACAGAGTTAAGCTAGCAGAGGAATAGCTGTGATATATAAGGAAGGCTATCATTATCCTACAGAGCATTCTTTGTGCAAAAACCAACGACAAAGAAAATCACTGGGATCCAATATAAGCTGTCTTTGCCTCGGGCTGTCAAACAGTGGCTTGAACAAAATGAACCGGTTGGTGAAAAAGAAAAAAAATGGAGGCTGAATCATTAAAAACGAAACAAAATGTAACAAAATCCTTGTCACCCTGAAATTCTATGTCTTTTCCCTGAGTCAAGGGTTGACAAACACTTTTTTGGTCTGGTAAGGGCAGAAAGAAAAACAAAAAGACACCAGCTAGTTTAAGCTCTGCGGGCCATACAGTCCCTGTCACAACCACCCGGCTCCACGGGTCTGGTGCAAAAGCGATCACAGACAAAATGTAAACAAATGGATGTGGCACGTTTCCAAAAGGAACTGTATTTATGGACACTGAAATTTGAATTTCATAAAGTGTTCATGTTACAAAATATTATTCTTCTTTTGATTTTTTTCCAACCAGCCTTTGCTTGTGGGCTGTACACAAACAGGCAGGGGGCTGGATTTGGCCCATGGACTTCACTTTGCTGAGCCTGCTCCAAGTCAGCACTGATAATCGGGGGACTCCCAAGGAGGCGTCTCCACCAGATCAAGGACCAGTTCGATGGGGCCTACTTTCTAGCTCATAGCATAGAACCTGGGTCTCAGGGCCCACTCATGTGTAATTCTCCAATGAGTTGCTTGCTTCATTTAAAGAAACAGAAAGTTCCAGAAGACTGGATTTTACAGTTAGACACTGACCTGTTGCTTAGCAAATACCATCCTCATCCTTTTCCCTACCTTAACCTGCTCGTCACATACTTCCCCTTCACACAAGTAAGTAAATTCTGCAAGTTCATGACACCAAACTTGTCTCTACAAATGGTAGTGTCCACCTCTCCATCTCAGCCTTGGCTTTTGTTTACTGCCTCTTTGCAAAACAACAGGAACTTGAAGGGTAGTAAAGTTAATATCTTAATTCAACAGAGATCAGAGGAGTTTCCTATCATCAAGCGTTTAAGACTCAATACTAGTAACTTTATCCATTTATTTCTGGAAAGTAACAGCTCTAAGCAGAAGTAAATCAGGGGGGATGGAGAAGTACAACATGAAGCAAGATCCTAACAATTTAAAAATTTTGTAAATATTCTCATTATAGCATAATTCATTGAATTCCTGCCCTTCCCCTTATTTCTGCCCCTCGCCCCCCAACTGCTGAGGCTCTAGGAACACAGACTTGGTAAGTTGCAAATTTAAGTAAGTGATTTCATCTCTCTTTCCAATAAAGCACGGAAAGAGCACCCAGCTTTTTGGGTGAGAATGATCAGCCTGAGAATTTCAGATACGAGAAGAGAGGTCTCCTGCACATTTCAACTTTCAAATCATCCACATGTCACAAATTGCAGAGTTTTATTCTAGGGCATCCCAATGGGCAGACGGCTATATTTGGGGACAATCTTGTGGTTTTAGGGAAAATAGTACCTATATAAAGTATCTCTTTATAGGATAGTGAATTTGAATTTCCACACCCAAAACTGTCATCTGCTGCTCAAATATTGGTAGTGATGGGGATGGAGAGGAATAGTGACCACAGTTTTCAAGACGGCCCACCCATACAAAAACCCAACAACACACAAAGAGCTGGCCATCACAATGAACAGGGAAAAAGATACTCATTTTCAAAGCTGAAGAGATCCAACTCCAAAGCAGAGCCTCGCTTTCTACATGGGACCGGATCTGAGCTGCCGTATTTGCTTGCAAGTTCCCTCCAAAGTTTCCGTGTGTATCCAGATAACTTTTGGTTTTATAACAGAGAAGCAGAAAGCAAAGTTGCAATGCAGAAGAGGAAGGGGAAAGCACTACCGCTATGCTGTGCAAAAGAAAGATAATTACAAAGATTCCTCTGTGTTCCAAATTTGAAAGTAAGGTAACCATCTGTCCCAGCGTGCCCAGGATGGAGGGGGTTCTTGGATGCAGGAGTTTCAGTTTTAAAACCAGGAGAGTCTGAGCCAACAGGGAGGCATTGGTTGCCCTAGAAAATATCTTCCAGTCCAAGTCTTTGGAATTTAACTGCAACAAATCAGACAAAACACCTAGCATGAGGAAGGGTACAAGCCCTACACTAAAGAAAGAACATGATTCTCATCAGTTTTACTGAAAACGATGACTCCAAAGCTTGAAAACCACTGGCAACAGAAATACTACAAATTATCTATGGGCTACAAAGGTGAGAGGCTCATTTATATGTGTCATTTTTAGCTGGTCCATCACGGCTAGAGCTCAGATAAGTGATAACATGTGGGGGAAAGAGTTACAAAGACTGGTTAACAACTACAACCTAGAACCCCAAAACTCTGTCAACAAGAGGCCTCCTTTCTGAGCTATGCACAAGTCCCAAAGTTGTCTGAAACAGAAACTTTCTAGACTAGGACAGTCCTCTGCTATCATAGCTGAGTGCCACACCCCTCCTAGCAAAAGAGCTCACTGTGATACAGGAACACAATGAAATCTGGACCCATTCTTTCCCAAACAAATAACACCACCAATCACCTACAGAACTGCTTTCTACATACACGGTTATCTTCTAGGAGGAAAGTGACAACCAAATACATTCATTCAAGACCCCAGTCTTAAAAGTCTATGATGTGTTAGGCAAAGATTCAGGTCAGTCGCCTGCCCCTTTTGTTTCTCCACTTCCAGTTCTAATGCTTGCCACTCACTGGCTTTTGGAATGATGATCTCTCAGCCCTTTAAGAATCCCAAATTACTACAAAGACTGGGTTTCCTTAGTCAACTGAAAGGCTCACCTATGTTAGAAAGATGTACAGTCGTCATGGAAAAGGTTATAATGCTTCTTGACTCTTCTGATTGACCAAGCTTTTGGTCAACATTGGTTTCTGCCACATAATTTTACTCAAAGTCTCAGGAGCTACTGATGGTGTTAAGGACTTAGTGCAAATAAGTAATGAGCAAATAGACCCTTACAGGTTGAGGATAAAAGTGGCAAACAAACAAACAAACACACAAAGAAAAACCCTACAAAACAGGGTTCCCTACCTTCTTTCTGGAGTGGTTTCTCTCCTCCTCTTTCGTGGCTTTGCTGTTTTTCCCAGCACGAGACACCTTCTGGTCCCCAGACTGCTTGATGGTGATCTTGATCTCAGGTGGGCATATATAGTTCTCCAAATTCTTTGGCGGTTTCTTAGCCCGCTTTGTGGTCTGAATCTTCAGCTTCAGACTCCCCTCCGTGAAGTTCGCCTCCTTGATAGAAAACTCCTGTTCTTCCAGGCCATCGCCTGCCACCCACTTCTCGCTGTCTGCGTTGGAGTTGGAATCCACATCCCGCCCTGAGCCCAGTTCATCCTCTTCCTCTGGCTCCATGCGTTCTCCCGTCACAGGGATCCCCTTCCCAGTTCCTGGAGCAGAGAGCAAAGGTTCTCCTGCACAGCCGGGACCAGTCGGGGTCTTGGCAGAGGAGACGGGCAGGAAATCCGACTCGCTCCCCCTTTGCCGGGAGCTGCTTAAGATTTCCCTGGACTCCATGACAATCCTACAGTCTTCAGGAGTTCTCAGGAGGGGGAAGGGAAAAGGGGAAAGGGAAGGTGAGAAGAGAGGACACCCAAAATTCTAAGGACAAAGTGGTCCAGCTGCTGGGTTCAGAGTCCCAAGGATGGAGACACGGCGAGGTGTTCAGAAGAGATCAGATCTGCAACTGAGAAGGAAAGAGATAATCAGCCAAGGCAGGGGGGAAAATGACCTCAAAGGCAACTCAATCTCAGTTCCAGAAGCCCCTTACCACTCATCAAGGGCATCAGAATAACTGATGGAAAGAAATCAGATCGGAATGTGTGCACATCCCCACGTGGATTCAATTGGAGCAGAGGGGACAACACACACCAACACATGTCCCTTCATTGAACTGTTATTAATGCTTATGGCTGTGGACCCAGGGAAAACAAGAGAGGCCAGCCCTCCAGTCCAGTAACCAGCTACAAGTGTCTTAAACTGAAACCACAGCTGGCTGAGTCACCCTCAACCCCAAGCATGACGAAAGGGAAGTCTGCAGTGTTGATGCTCAGGTCTGTGGGAACTGCATTTGGTTGACTTCTTGAACCACTTCCCGCACAGATGAAAAACAGTTTGCAAAGCTGAACACGACAACCCCTGAGGTGACTGGGCCAAGCTCTCCATCCCCTTACAGGAAGGACAGTTGGTCAAGGTCCTGACCATTCTCTCCTTATCACTTTTCATTATGAGTTATTTCAATGATGCAAGTCTGTTCGATTTCTTTGAAAGCAACTGTAAAGTTTAGGCACAGGCTTGAAAACAAAAAAGAAACACCAACCCTAAAAATGTTTCCATTGACACAAAAGATATTCAATCTATCACTTATTTAGATAAAAATAGCCATTCAGGACAGTGTTAAGTCCCTTTCTGGCCCTTAAATAAAGTGGCATTACGTCTACATGACAACAAAAAAAAAGAGAAAGGGAAAAAGGGCAGCTTTCACAGGCCTCCGGAAGGGTCAGTAAATAGCCCCGCCCCCGTGCCCACCACCCTCCCCCCACCTGCCTCCCATCCCCAACCCGTGCCAATATCTTTGATTCTGCCTTCCTCAGAGGGAAAAGAGAAAAATCAGTTAGGCCTTGTCCAGACCATCAGAGGATCAGCTAAACTACCTTTCACCCTCATCCACTCATCATTTTCAAATCTAAAAGGAAGCCCAAAGGCTCATTCTCAAGCAAAAACCTGGAGCCCTGGGGCTGCACCAAACTTCAAAACACCATCTCCTTCCACCCCTAGGCTGTAGGTGAGATCACACTCAAGCCTTCTTAAACGCCTGAATGCTCTCAAAGTCTCCCAGCAGAAGACATTACTGCACACCTTAGGTTTCTACCATAGAGCCCAGCAGTTTAAGTCATTGGTCAGCAGATGTGCCCACCATAAAATTTTAACAATGCCTGCAAAGCCACATTCAGAACAGCCAATAACTGGATCCTGAAGACGGGGCATGTATGTTCTCCCCCTGGAATCAGTGCATTTTCAGCTGATGCCCTGTGAAGAAGTCAGCCAGCAAGGCAGTTAGAGCTTCGACATGGACCTGTTCCCCAGAGACACCCGGGAACATACTCAGCTCCTGGAAACTGCTCAGCCCTGCAGAAAGACACATTTACAACTGCCTCCACATAGGGGAAAACCCAATGAATGTGGCATTTCTGGGAGACAAGAAGCTGCCTAATGAGAACATGAGCATCTTTGCTGAAGCTGTCAAACACTGAACAGCCACCCATGCTCCATGCCACAAAAGGGACAAAGTCCCAACTTGGGACCAGAAGAGGGCAGTTAGACCAGATGACACTTGATGTTTCTTTTACTTACAAGATTCTTTGTCTCATCTAGATGGACCTGCCTACCTACCGAAGACCTGACATAATTTTTTTTAAAGTCATACTGAAGTCAACATTCACTGACACCTCTCTTCCTAGTGTCAGGTAGCACACTAGCTGTCAGAGAACCAAGATGCCCTAGAACGTGCCCCTGCTGGTCAAGCAGTAAGAAAGCAGCAGGTCATTCTCAGCTTCTGTCCCAGGGCCACACAAATTGCAAGCCATGTTTTCTCATGACTCCCTCTGGCAGGAATCTATAATGTTAGATTTTAATTCCATGGCACCTACCTATAAAGCTACCCTTGATTTAGGCCAAAAGGTGAGGCATATTCCCCATAAAACATTCCGACCCTAAACCCATTTGGATCTCCGAATTCCAGTAGGACAACGTGTGCTGCAGGTTAAGTGATGAGAGAAGAGGGTGAAATCTAAACTTTAGAGGAAAGATGAGATGGATAAGGTGGATGTATTATTCGTATTAATAAAGTATCGCCCATTAAAAAATGGCTCACTTCAGAGTTTCTCATACTTAGCGGTATAAATCATTAACTAATTGATGTAGAAGACAAAGTTCCAAAAGTTAAAACTCAAGTAGCAGGAGACACACAAAAAGAGAAAACTCAATAATTTTTTTCAGTTCTCCACAAGATCCTAGGACACAATAAAAATACAAGGAGATTATACTCTGAAGAGTAACCTGAAAAATAGAACAGATTTTTATATGACCTGTAAGAAAGGACAAGAACAAAGGGAAGAGAAAGTGTTCTCCACTTGGGCGAGGCATACACAGATAGATGGGAAACTACCCTAGAGGGCTTCGAGGAGAGCAAAAGATATGGCTTTGACCTTGAGGGGCTTGAATAGGTAGAGTGAGCAGGAGGAAGACATGGCAGAAAGGAGGAAGAGCATGAAGTGAGGCAAGACCTGCGGCAGGAGCATACACAGTCCAGGGAAGAGACAAGTGAGTTTTGGCTAAGAGGCACGGCACAAAATGGGGACTGGCGAGCGGCATGGCTGCAGATAAAAGGCTACAGCCAGATCATGGGCATTCCTGAATGTCATGCTGATTAGTTGGATTTTATCTTACAGGTAATGGGAAAACCCATTTAAGGGATGTCAATAGGGAAGGGATGCTATTAAGGCTATGCTTTAGGAAGATAATTCTGGCATGTGATGTGAGCGATGAATTAATAGAACCTGATATTAGACACAGGGGAGACTATCAGGAGCAGCTCAGCTGAAATTCCGTTCTTGCTGCATGAGGACCTGAACCACAGCATGTGATTGTGACAGAATAAAAACCAGGGATGAAACAGGAATGCCGTCTCCAATAACCCTAATCTTCGGGAACACACGAATTCCAGACTCTTCATTCAGGTCTCACCTTAAGAATCCAGTCTTAGGGCTCATTAGCCACCAACTTGCATTCCTTTTTCAAGCCATACCAGTCTCCACAGTAGCCTTATGCACTCAGAATTATTTCTGCCCCGGTATTTTTATAGGATCTTTCCTTTTATCTCCTTCCACCACTCCATGCAATGCCTCTCATACAGCGGATGCTCCCTAAATGCCTGTTGCACGGAGGTATGAATGAACAAATGAACAAGCAGATCCCAATCTTTCCCCATAATTCGAGGTCATGTCCAAGTCTTGCCTTCCTGATGGCCGTATTTCGTAAACTCTGGACCACAGCATTCACTCCCTGGCCTGACTTCCTCTCACCCAGCTGCACAGCTTGCCACACTATGCTAGTCTTGTCTTGTCTTCTCATTGTTTTGAGTACACACATCTTATTTCACTTCAGTTCCAGGCCGAGACGGACTGTGATTGTACAGCTCCCATTCACCTCACCACCCAGTGCAGGCCTGGGCGCTTGGAGGACTTCTCACTGAAAATGAATTAGCCCCCTGACAGTTGTCCCAAGTCCCGTGGTTCAAACTATTCCAACTGCAGCTCCATCCACCCAGGCCCTGCAAAATTCATTGCCTATGCTGAGGATTATAACCCAGTCCCCCAGGTCCATGTGCACCCCTCACCTGAGGAAAATAAAAAAAAGCTTTCAAAAGCAAAGAGCAGAGAAACCTAACCTGTCTGTTTACTTCTCCAGCATACAAAGCTGTTGTTCTCCATTTGCCTTCTCCCAGCCCTTACCTGCCACCCCAAATTCATAGTTCAATTTGTTGGTGAGTCTGGGAGACAACCGTGCGTCCTCTTGGGTGCGCCCCTGCCGACACGTGGGTGTGAGCACGGGCACTCACTGACTCACTCACACACTCACGAGGAGGGGAAGCCCAAGCAAGGTGAAAACGTTTTGCCTGTCACATTCCAGCAGTCAGCAACTCCTCCAGAGGGGCGGGCACACAATGGACACTCTGTACTTGGCTCAGGCCTCCAGTCCAACAAAAGTTAACCCTTCCATGACTGCCCGCCGGACATGGAGGAGGCTGGGCACATAGGAACAATGAATAGCTCAGGAAATAACTGGTTATGAGGTCCCAGGGGAACAGAGGGGCTAGAAGGAGGGAGGTGATGCCCTTGGAAAGAATATTGGGAGAGGAGTCCGGAAACTTGGCCTCTACTCCTGACTCTCTCCCACTGATAGCCACCTTAAGTCCCTAATGCCATACTTATCTCAGCAACGAATGGAATGGGATCAAGGTCTCTTCCATACTCGAGACTTTATAATTTACTCTACAAGCCACAGACCTACGGGAGCACTCCAAACTGTATAGTATAGCCTACAGGATTACTTTTCTGAGGGACAGGGGAATCATGACCTAAATGAGCCCCTAGAGGCAGATCCTCTCTCTGCTTCACATCTTCAAGATGGAAGAATTTTTCCTAGTCTAAAAACGTCTCCACCTGCAACCCTGGAGAACTCTTACTGATTGCAGTTTCATGGAAATGTGAATTTTTCAGCCCTGCCCACTGAATCAGGGTTGTAGGACGGGGCTTAGCTCTATGGCTTTTACCAAACTCTCCTGGTTGTTCTGATGAGTTTAGGCTTTGCCTACTGTATGCATGAATCCCGTCAGCTGCCTTCACCATAGAGCACTATTATTCTGTGTTTAACCCTTTTGGTACAGGTGCCGGATATATCCGGCGCCCATCTGATGACCTGTGTGGACGAGCGCTGGATATATCCGGCATCCATCTGTATATAATTTTTATAAATTTTACTTATATAATTGATAGAATTTTATATAACTATCTCTTAATATTAAAGTTACAAACAACACTTGGAAAAAAGCATTGTTTTAT